>JAPYZP010000036.1:0-44752 GCA_030522985.1 Torymus sinensis | reverse complement strand
TTTTTGGGACGTTTCAGTTATATTTCAGCAAGGTTTTTGAAAGCTTTTCATGAAATATTTCTTGAAAGGTTTCACAAAAACCTTTCGTGCTATGTGGGCCGTGCGTAAACTATTTTGTTTTTGAGATTGTGGATATGTAATTTTTCATTATATGATTTCACTTTAATTAGTTTAAATAATAGGATAATCAAATAATTTTTCAAAGCAGGAAATTAATCTTTTTATTCTAATTTGATTTAATTATTTAGTTTATATATAGGTAAGAATAAAAATTCAAATGTAGCGGAAGTAGTGAATTATCGCGCCTATTCCTTACAGAGCAATCAAAATCAATCTTTAAATGCTTCACAACATCCGGCCATCGTTTTTATAAGAGTAGAGAACATCCCTGCATTCCAATAATGAATATTCTTGACTAAATATGTAAAAGATATGTAGAAAATATACAAATATTGTTTGTACCTTACACTAATTTATCTGCAAATTCAAAATTGATACATTATATATATAGCCGTTCTCGAGAAACTATGATTTGAAAAAGTAAAAAAAAAAATATAAAAAAAATGTAACTTGCAATGTCTCAGAAATTTCTAAATCAATCCTTCTGCCCAAAAAACTATACAATAAATATATATAAAAACTATATACCTTTTCATAAAATTTTAAAGCGATTGAGTACTTTTTACTCTGGTTATTGTGTCAGAACGAAAAGTGATTTTTATCATTATTTAATTTTTTTTTCTCGAGATCTATAATGAATATAATAAGTTGGAAATTTTATGGGACATAATTCTTGCACATTAATATGATTTTGTCCTAACAGTTTCATTGTTAAGTTACCAAGAAGTAATTATGTACTAATTAACTAATCCAACATTTTTTAATGGAAAAAATAAGTAATTTTAGGCTCTTTCTGATAAATTTTTACTAAATTCATTTTATTGTGTGAATATGATGTCTATGTGTGTGTATGTGTGTGTGTGTGTGTGTGTGTGTGTGCGCGTCGTGTGTATTTTGTGTATTGCAAGAAATCACTGCTATCTTAAAGTTTTGAGCATCACAGATTATTCTCCCTCGGAAATACTCGCTTCAGTTTTTACAATCTGCGTTATCGATAATAGATTTTCAATGGAAAGACTACTGCTATCGCTATTGATTTTAAGTACAATCGTTACAAGCACATGACGCTTCCAGTAACGAAGCCACGAATGTATGTACACAAATCGACTTGAATAAAATTTTCCAAACATCGAGTACATTGTTTCCTTTTCCAAATGATCGGGAGCTTTTACTATACTTTTTCCAAAGAATATTTTAAAATTACTTCTCTCGTAATTAACTTTTTAATTCAACTAAAATTTATAAACCTTTTCAAAGTATTGTAAAATCTTGTTATTCTTAAAAAATAAGAATGTCTATATAAATTCAAAATGTTTGTTTATCAAATGAAGTACATACACATAAACATCAATACTCTATAATCAAGCACATTCCCTCTTCGAATAAAATTCAACCACTTGATCCGATCGAAACCTGAGGAAGAACCAACCGCATTTCCACTCGCACCATATAGACGAGGATGATATCAAGGAAAAGCATGCATACCGGCCGGCGCCCAACGACGCGTGGGGAGTTCAACGACACATCCGGGCTGCTGCGCGCTGCGCGCGTATTCCCCATCCGCGATAATTTGATACGAAATGACCGGAGCCGCGTGTGTGCGCGCGCGTGAGCGCACGAATAAGACGCGCTCCTAATAACGCTGATTTATAGGCCGACGGAGGGGCCGTCCCCGCGCGCCTGCATAGTTGAGGGGCGCCCGCATACGCGGTTAGTTAGAATGAATTGCCCGTATCGTCTTGCAGGAGTAGTGAGCAGAGCTGTTGCTTTTTGGAGCGAACGCGCGAGAGTGTATTTTTCGTCATATGTCGCTTTGACGTGTGGCTTGCTGCGCTGCGAAGATGAGAACTTGCGTGAAAAATGTGTGCTGGGGGCCACGGGGATCGGCGGGTTCGGGCTTTAAACCCTTTTGGAAGATTTATGACGGTGTATACGCGGCGTGTATACTCGCGCTTTCTAAGAATAATGATGGCTGCCTATGGCTCACATAGCCCTATTTCATTCGATGTTTTTGTTTAATTTAAATTGTTTTATTGGTAATAAGAAATCTATATTTTCCAATGGTTGATTGTAGTTTTATTTTTAGAAATATTTTTTAAAATACCTAAAAAAAAAAGGTGTTTTTCTTCGAGTCTAAGTGGATAATTAATCACTATTTAGAAAATTCATATTTTCAAAGAAAATAACATGTCTTAAAAGTAAATTGCACCTTATACACAAGAGAAATTGCAACAAAATATACTGACAATTTTAGTACAGGTTTTAAATTATTACTATTATTATTTAAGTACAGGTATTAAGTTATTATTATTGCCACATGAGCGTGATAATGTCAGTAATGCGTCTATGAGAGAATCATCCAAGAATAATGTCAATTCAAGTTAATAAAACAATTTATTCACGGGAAAGCATTTTTAATATAATACATGCAATCTAGGAAAAATGTACTTGTATTCTCCAAATTTGTTTCATTATAAACTGATAAAGCGCCACTTTACACGCAAAATAACTAATATAGAAATTCAATTCTCGAATTCAAATAACACTGACAAAATTCATTTGAGTATTTTAAAAGCTTCAACTTCATTTATTAGAGTGCACAAAATGAATGTAGTTATTAACTTACTTACAGAAACTGGTTTTATGTAACATTATCAATAAATTGTATAATAAATATGTACCTACAATTTTGCATCTGTTGGACTTACAGAAATCATCATTTTAGTTACTGTATTCCCGTGAAACGGTACAAAGGTTCTCTATTTTACCAGCATTTTCATTCTTAATATATATACATTCAATCATAACGATTTGCAAAACTATAAAATCCAAAGTAGTAATTGTTGCAATTTCAAACATAAGAATTCTTTCTGATGCATACCAATCAAACAGAAAAAATTCGATTCTGATTCTTTTAAATAAAAGGTTTGAAAAAATGAAATTAAACGAATACTTATTGTACATTAAAATTGATTAATTTGAAAGGAATATATACACTTACAAAAATCAGCATGATGAAAAATGCAGCTATGTAGGCAGTCCTTGACATCCACATGCTTACAAAACGGTAATGCTCTCCAGTAACGACATTCCTGGAAAATATTTATAGGTCGTAAAATTTTCATATATGATACATTGCATTTTCTTTCATATAAACTTTTCACGTTTTTTGTCTATGAGTATATGCAAATCTTCCGTAATATTGAAATGTGCATCGTTACATTACAATGTAATTCTTAAAAAAACGTTTAGTTTTTTAAATGACCGCTAGTATAAATTCGTATAATATAAGTATAAAGGATTCAGAGTATACCTTCAAAATTCGCATTATCTTAATGTTTATTTGGATTTCGTTCAAATGCAAGGGAAATTATATTTTTCAGTTCAACTCTTACAAGGAGGTCACTGATTTGTCTGAATCTTCTTCTTTACCCTAAATAAAGAAACCCGAGTCTCAGCATTTTGGTCCATGGGCCGATATTCAAAATATTTGATTTCCTAAAGGAACTTTTCTGATAAAAATGATTTCTCTTTAAGGTTACGGAAATAAACAAAAAAAGATTATAAAAGTAGAAAATTATAAACAATCAAACATGAAAATAGTGGTTAAAAATTGATATTCTTAATCATTATCTTACGAAACGGATGTCGGAGCCTATATAGAATCACATAAGTAGTTGCTCACATTGTAAAATTCATTTTTTTTTTATTTTACTGGCTTTGTTGGGTATTCATTGTTTGTTAACTTATTACAAATAAAACGGCCGACACGATAATTTTAGAAATTCGAAAATGAATTTAGATAATTTAAAATTTTATGTAGGAATCTGTAATTGGCTCCGATATCACTTTGCTTAATTAAAGCTGTCTGTCTACTTTAAAAATCTTTTCTGTTATTTTTAAAGAGACATCATTTTTATCAAAAACGTTCATTTTGGAAATTAAATAGCTTAAATATCGGTATATAAGGCCCATTGGCCAAAAAAAAAACGGGAAGGCATTGGTCTCTTTTTTAGGCTAAAGAACCGTTCTGTAAAGTTGCTGGCAAATCGGTGGCCCGGAGGGCATAGACAGCTTGTTAATTTTATATTTAAATTTCGACTTTCACATCTTAATCTTGTGTTCTGAAATATTTAAAGTTTGAAAATAGTTTTAATTCATTGTTAATCAAATGACAAAATAACATATATTTACGAAATTTCGTTTTAGGCAGTAACTTCTAAATACTAATATCAACTATATAACATTACACCAGATATAATAATTAAAAAGCTATCTTAAAACCAACACTTTTCGATTTTTAAATTTACATTCAATAATTTGTTTTAGCAATATCCTTAGCATAAAGTTCCATACATTAAATCACTATATTCGAATAAAATATATATTAATGATAAATTGTAATTATTAAATTTAATATTAAACTTACATCATTACATTTGTAAATGCATATTGTGGTCAGATAAATGCATTGTAAAAATAAAATCAGTTTTTAGTATTTCCTAATAAGAATACATTTCATTTAAATACAGTGATTTCAAACATCTAAATCATCAGATATCTTTTATATTCAGTAATAGACTAATGTGAGATAAAAATAATTGTTTTTTAAATCAAATTTTACTGTTAAATTGTGCTACTTTCGTTCTTTGTAATTCTTTCAAAGATGTCAATAGCTAACATAGATAACATGTGATAGTAAAACAGTTTTTTACCTTAAGAATCCTTTGTTGTCTTCATGTTCAGCTAATGTTTTGATACTAGCCATTAAAAGATCGTCATAGCCTAAAAATTCATCTAGGATAAGCCTTGAAAACGCATCGCCAAAGCACTTATCATTTGCGGGATCTAATGTAACGATCTTGACTGGAATGTTTAACTTTTGACGAGCAGCAGGGGAAAGTCGTAAAAATCCATACTCCAAAGAATACTCAACAATGTATTCATCTTCTGGAAAAACTAAAATTCGTTAATCATTAATGTCTAATTATATCAAACACATTTATGAATACTTTTAAGATATATGTAGCTAAACAATTTTCACCTGCTTTAACAATTTTTTCAACCTCAGAAACTTGATCCTTCAAAGGCTGGATAACATTGTCGCGTATAGGCGTCTCATTACTTTCTTCAGTTGAATTGTCATGTAATTTCATAGATTCAGAGGATGTTGGATCTATATGATCTTTGGTATACCCATTCCAATTAGTTGATAAAAAAGATTCAATGCCTGCAGTTGCTGTACTATAATTTTGCATGCTATCTAAAGTGGCACCATGTAAAGTTAATTCCTTATCAGACATTGTCAAATTTTGTAATCCTTCATTAGATCCATGAGTACCTTGATCATCGTCCACTGCTGATGGTTCTATATTTATAAACCTATACAAATGTAATAAATTTAAATAAATTACAAATAATTTCAAACATTTCATAGCTTTAATTAACAGTTTAAAAATTTGGATTTAGAGTATCACAAAATAAATCAATTCGAAAAATTCATATTAATTATGATATAAATTGCAATTTCTAAGACTGGATTGATTTATGTTATGAAACGAAAAATAAATTTTTCACTACACTCTAGGTAGGAATAATAATAAATAATTATTTTAAAATTTTAATTTTAAAATAAAATTCAGCAATGAGTAATAAATTATGCAAAAGATACATCTCACACACATATGATTCAAAATGCATTAAACTTATAAGACAAATATTGCACTAACCCATCTCTAGCTAATATCCCTAAAACACTACTCAAGTCTTCCACTTTTTCTTGACGTAATTTTTCCTCCTTGGCATAACTTTTCTCTATACTATAATCTTCTCCAGCATTCCTTAATATTTCTACCCTGAGAATACCATCTCTTGGCCAATCATCTCTAACATGTTCTAAACAATTAGCTGGTGTACGCGAAAACACTACATGTATATAAACAAGCACAAAAAATGCCATTATTGCCTAAAAATAAATAGTCATTATTTATTAATGAAGTTTTGTCTTTAATAAAATACATATAGAAAATACATATTAAAATAAAGTATAAAATATATTAAAAATTTTGTTATATTTACCTTTAATAAAACCACAAATTCTATCATTCGCCTTACTGGTCTTGGGAAGGTTCTAGCATAGAGTAAAGCAGATTTGATAAACAATGCATGAAACAGTCTGTCTCGTACGCTGAACAATGGGTTTTGATTATTGTTGTTTCTCCCCCTATTGTTGTTATTGGTAAAAACAGGAGCAATTGCTGCTGGCAGATTGTGATTGTTGTCTGCCACAGCAACATTCTGGTTGTTGGCCAGGGGTACAGCGTCTATTTGCGGCATCTTGATTAGGTACTTTCAACGCAGCCGTAATAGCCAAAAGTATTTCTCAGTTATAAAAATTCTTCAAATAGATAAAATTGCCTTCTGCACTAGAGCATTCTGCTCTGTGGCTCATCATTTCCAGATAGATTGTTTCAGCGTATTCCTAAAAAAACAAAACAGAATCAATAACACATATTAATAAATATTCTTTAGGGTACTGAATTACTATGTGTTATGTTTTTATCACTCTTTAAAATAATTAAAATTTGTCATTTATAGTAGTTAATAATACATACTTAATCAAGTATTTCTTTCTGTATTAATTTGACTGTTAGAAAAATAGTAAACAAAAATATCAATATCAACTTTATTATAGTGTTGTTTACAAACAATAAGTCATGCAAAATTTTGTAAATATGTAAACAAGCTTCTAATGAGAACTAAATTATTTTCTATCCATCCGTTATCTATCAAATACTTGAAAAACAATTTATTATTTGGCTTGAATTTGAAAGCACAAGTTATTTAAGTATAACATTCTCAGAATAAGTCTCAATGCTGTTTAATAATAACAAATATGGTCAAAATAAGACTGATGGCTATGAAACAGCAGTCAATTAAAGTGTCAACATAGTCTGCAGTCTCCCAATAGCTTGAAAAAACCTGAACTTCTTAAAATAGTCAAGAAAATTTCGCAACATTAAATCCCACAGCCACTATCACTGGCGCACAGCAATCACTCTGTCCCCCCAGTTACACCATCACACAACAGGCAGATCTATTCGAGGCACATCCATCATTGAGTTGGTAGGTATCACAGCAAAACAAGCAAACAATCAGCATCTGCACACCAGCTGTTGTCAGTGTGCAGCTATAAGCAGAGTACATTCCAGGCCTCCTTCAAAACAAAATCCACGCTCCTCAACTGCTCGTGGGTCTCGCTAATCACTCTCGCACTGTGCTACTAGCTACTACCCCAAGCCCTACAGGACCAACGAAAAACCCAACCTACCCCTGTGCATCAGGAAAACGTCGGGTGCTATATATATCAGGCCAACAACATAACCTGCAAGCCTGCAGTCGACGTTTCCACCCCGTCGGGAAACCCAATCTCCGCGGGCGCGCGCGAGTACAAGTATGTATATAAAACCTAAAAGTCGACAGTCGACACGCCGCGCACTATACTGGGCCAGAAACGAAGTGACGCTGAGAAAAGCAGAAAAGGTCAGCTGCTTGATCCTCTACTCCTGCTGTTGGGGAGAGTCAACCACACACACACATAGCGCAATGGAAAAGTGGGGGAAAAAGTGACTTTCACCCGCGCCGCGCTCGACTAAGCTCAACGTACCCGTTTAATAGAGAGCCGCGCGAAGAAACTGACCAATTGACCATCACCACCGTGCACGTTCGAACTATCGCGCTAAATTCTCACCACGCTAACGATCCCGAATCAATTTGTTACATAGATCGGCAATAATAGTGGTTCGACGCGCCGAACGCTGTATGTACCTATACGTGTATACGCACAACAATGGGCCTGCTGCTCTGCTGATGCTGCCGCATTACGTAATTAACGCTGCATGTGCAGCGCGTGTTGTGAAAGGCGATCGTGCGAAATCAGAGCTTTTTAATGAAATGCGCGGCACCGAAGAGACACTTCCGTGTATTATAATACGCCGTCGTCGTCGTTGACTTGCTACATCGGACGGACACACACACACACACTCGGCGCGCGCTCGCGGCTGACGTATATGTATATACACCTATCCGTCCCGCGCTATACACCTCGTCGCATCATCCCTCTTCTACTTGCTCTCTCCTCTTTGATCACACACATTATATCCCTATATATGGGGACGATGCACTATATATGTAGTACCTTTGCGTGTGCGTGACTGCGTGCCTGCGTCTCACCAACCAACAACAATAACAACGCCACCGCGCGAGCATGCACGCGTCAAAATAATGCTCTCCTCTCGAACTCAAAACGCGCTGCACACACGCCACCGCCGCTAGCTGCCGCCGCCGCAGCCGCTCTCTCTTCTGCTATCCGCCGATCCGCGGCGCGAACACGACGCACCTGGCGGCACGTACTCTGTTACTCTCCTTCTCTATACCCACTGATCACATGTGTATGTATTTGTATATATAGTAAGTAAGTATATATGCACAGTTGCGGAAAAACGTCAGTTGATACAGCCAGTATATACATATATACGACAGTACACATATGTCTACTTGGGTATAAAAGGGGAAAACGCGTGGTGCGCATGCACGCACATGTGGGTGTCTGGAAGATTCGTATAGGTATATTATAGCCGTGTAGTATGTATATAGTAGGTTTACGTGTGCGCGCGGAGTTGTCCGTTCGATAAAGTTCGTGCGGAGTGTAGAATGCGCGCACCCGCATCGATATTATGATATATATAAGTATACCTATATCGAGTAAGCAAAGTACGCGCGGATTTACAAAACTAAGGTGATGATCACGTAATTCGTGAGAGAGAAATTGTGTAAGAACGGTCCGACCGATTATCCACTCGCTGATGAGATGAATAAGTAATCATCAAATCGTAATAAACTGCTGCCATAATTATAACTATACCTATCTGAGAGCAAGTGGTGACGATGGCAGCTTATTAGGAAATAAGAGTCTAGCTCGGGTGTAGTAAATATTATGTATACCGGAAAAATAACTTTGTAACGTAGTCGTTTCTATAGATATACTTATTACTTAACATCAAAACGTCCAATCTATAACAAGTATGTAGAGGAAAACTATTTAGTAAATAAATGCGCATATCCGCGCCGACATCGAGAAATATATTATAGTTCAATTGGTTCAATTATTTTTACGTAAGCATTTATATATATAAAAGTAACAGTGACAACCAGAAAATTGAAATTATCAAAATTATAATAACACGCATTTTCAAATATATTATTAACATATTATGTTATTTGTTTTAAATATTATATAAAAAGTAAAATATATAATAGTATATGAAAAGTATTTTTAGAACAACTTGGATATGTACAATAATCACCTTTTTCATCATAAGATATTTGAAATTTCTTTCTTGAGTAGAAGAATAGAACTATAGTATTATTCTCAAACATTGAAGCAATATGCATACTTATTACGATCAAACACATGAATCTAATTTCCTCTGATAAATTATTTGTACATAGTCATTTCAATAATTATTATTCTTGTCAGTTGGATTGAGAAAAACAAAATTTCACACTTACATGCCATAGCTTTTAAACTCTAAAACGTGATGTTATTTTTTCTATACCAATTTATGTCGACGCAATCATATCGTTAATTCGGACATGCATTCTTCCCTCTATAAATTTGAATCAGTGCATAATTTGCACTGATACCAAATCATTAATATACTAATAACTGGCAATCAATGAATACTGATTATCGATTATAACTTTGCTATTTATATGCACTGATTTATATATTAAGAAAGTTGATAATCGCGTAATCAATATAATAATCCAATGTTTCGCAATTTGCAATATATTTTTAATTTCACTGATAACCATTTACTTTTTAAGTGCGAGTATATATAAATATAAAAAAAATGATTTGTTTGAAAAATCTTTGTGAACATTATTAGCGAGTGTCCACATAGCGTCTCATGTGCCTTGTCTCTTGTCTCATGTCTCAAGCGCGAAAAAAGTCGTTGTCCGAATTCTTATACATTTATAGTTGCTGGCAATAGAAAATTGTACGAAAATAATGACCATAGATGAGAAATTATTGAGATTGCGGACAACGATTTTTTTCGCGCTTGAGACATGAGACAAGAGACAAGGTACATGAGACATTATGTAGACACTCCCTTACTACCACAATTGTAATAGTAATTACTTTATTTTTCCGATACATTACTATTACACGATTGAATAGTTTTGTAAACCTTCATACCCAATAACGTACATAAAGAAATGTATACTTAATATCACCACACACGCCATTCACTCAAACTTTCAAAAGCGTTCGACAAGCATCCTGCAAGTCGTATACGTCCGGGTTTCGACGTCAATAATAATATAAATACGCGGTAGCAAGGTCGCAAAACTTTGTCATTTCGCATCGCGATTCTTTTTTTCTTTTAACATTATCTTTATACAATTAATTATAATGATCTCAAATGTGTTGGTTTTTTAAAATGCTTATTATTTAAAATTGTACGTGATTTTTTTTTATAAAGAAGAGTACTTCCGTATACCTATATACATATGAAATGCTAAATAATGATGCATTTACTCAGGTAAAATCTTTGTATAACGAAACTAATAAGTATTAAACAAAATTACATTGAGATTCCAACGAAGGAGATCGACGTCTAACATTTGACACGTGAATACCTTCTTCTACTCCATTTCGCTTTACTTTTATTCAAAAATCTGACAGATTATGGATATTTATTTTTACAATCCTTGAGCTAGGTATTTGTCACACAAAAATATTGGCGTTTACTGTACTTTACACTTTAGACTAATATAGACATTTATAAAACGTTTTATTATTGATTGATAGATTAATTTTAATTTTATATACTATAGCCAACTAACCTGCGCTTAACATACGATGCTCTTTTTACGCAGCATTAATAACATTAATAATACCCAAAACCCTCAGGTTAAGGTAATGTAGATAATACCGACATAATTTTAGAACATCTACATCTTTTGTAAATACTAATAGAATTGCTTAAAGAAAATTTTGAGTATTAGACTTTACATATTCGGAGCGCCTGACAGACCTGTTTTTCCAAAAACCTACTCAGAATTTATTTAATTAAATAAAAACCTCAATGTCGGTAAGTAGGAATCTGCATTAGCATAATTTTGATAGTAGATCGTGACATGTACTTACATATACTAGGTTTGATAAACCAGTTATAGTATTCCGTTTATTAGTAAATATCTTGACCCTATGACTTATTCGCTCATTTATCCCAAAGGAGGTTTTGGATGCTCAACATATGAAAAGCAATAATATCACTATCCTGCAAATTTAATTTATAACTATAAATTTAGTATTTGACATATAATTTCAGTCCATTTTTGAATTTGATTTTTTGAAATAAAAAAGTGAAACAGAAAATTTTAGAAGTGGAGAAAAAGGTGGTGTTGCCATCTTCATTTTGAGGAAGTCCGCGAGCATTAAATAGTATATTACGCACCTTAATTTTCCACCCAAGCCGAATGCGAGATGTGGGCTGGTAATAACTAAAAAAGGAAAATGAAGAGCAACATATGCAAGTGTGGAAGATCTCTCTTTTGAAACCCAATAACGTAAGTAATATATGTGTAATTCTCCCAAAAAACACGCAAAAATGGTGTTGAAAAAAAAAATAAAAAAAAAAATTTGGGGCACACCTATCACACCAGATTTTGTTGGTGCTTTGGGGGTTCCAGAACACGCGTTATCCGTTGCCAGACTTTTTTATCGACTAAATTCATCTCGAATATTTTATGCGATTTTGTCCCTCTTCTTCAAACCTCAGTCATTTAGCCCAGAACCGATCGAATCAAAGTTTCAAAAAAGAAATAAAAACTAGAAAGAAAGAGCTTTAATTTTCTTTTTGGAATGATAAAAAATGTTGGTTCCTTCAAAAGTTATAGCAGTTGGCATAAAAATACGTAAATCGATGAAAATCGTCCGTCCCGACTTTATAAACGTGTTTTTGTGCCATTTCGATGCTACACTTTAAACTTAAAAGAAAATTAAAGCTCTTTCTTTCTAGTTTTTATTTCTTGTTTGAAACTTTCATGCGATCGGTTCTGGGATAAATGACTGAGGTTTGAAGAAGAGGGAAAAAATTGCATAAAATATTCGAGATGAATTGAACGGATAATGCGTGTTCACCATTTTTCTCATGTTCTGGTACCCCCAAGGAACCAAACAAATGTAGTGTGGTAGGTCTGCTTCAAAATTAAAAAAAAAAAGTTTTTTTCAACACCATTTTCGCGTGTTTTTTTGTGAGAATCGCACATATACTTACGTTATTGGGTTTCAAAAGAGAGATCTTCTACACGTGCATACTTATGTTGCTCTTCTGACATTCTGAAAAGAAAATTTATAATGCAGATCAACTAGACTATCAAGTAGATAAAAACATCCCCGAAAAATAGTATACGAAAAACGTAGTATTTAACTAAATTTTATAAAAGATAAAAATAATAGATGATGGAAAATATAGTGGCAGCAAAAAATGCACTGTTATAGTAGCATTGTGCGACAGCAAAAATATATTCCAATGCTGCTTACAGATATCGGAGCTAATTTTTCGTTATTTTAATTTGTTTTTGAGATTTTGAAAATACTGTTCACATTGAGTTGAAGAATAGTAGTGGGGGATTGAAATAATGGAGAGAAATCGGAAAATGAAAATAAATAATGAAATATAGTAAGTACGATATACCGTAGGCTGAATTCGTCTTCCCCACTATAATATATAGTTATTATATAAAAATCCAGTTATATTTGTGTCTATAATAGGCATTATACGTTTGGATTGATTATAAAAACCGTATTATAATCATAATTATGATGTTCAAGAAACCGACCAGAGATGTTGTAACTAGCGGTTTATTTCAAAGTGGTGTACAAAAATATCATTGTTATTTAATTTTATTTTTGAGTAAGAATAAAATAAATTAGTAAGTTAAACATTGCATTGTGCTGAAGCGCACGAACTATTATATAGAAGATAAGGTAAAATATATAACTTTGTTAACATAGCACAACAAATTAAAATACTAACATTAATTCAGAACTAACAAAATTAACGCTGAAAAAAATGTTTAAAAGAAGATGAAAAATTTAATTTAATTTATGCACTTTTATATGTACCTCCTGCAAATTGATGCTTATACCTGCTTATAGGTATATCTATAATATATTTATTTAAACAAATGGTTATCTTTTGTGAGAAATTAAGCGCGCCTAAACACTATAGAAAAACCGATGAGATCGTACTAATAACTTTTGGCTTTGCAAATATAAACGATTTTGACTAGGTATATCTTAATTGCCTTGACATTTTAATGGGAGAAACATTAAAATACACGATTATTTGATACACTATTTACAATACTTAATAAATTTTTGATATATTACTATTTTATTTCGGCATTAAATCTTAATTATTTATTTACATAAACTATGAAACCCAACTGTTACATTTTTCAATATTTTTTATATAATATATTTGACGACTACTCGCCACGGGTAAAAGTAACAACCGAAAAAACCCCCTTATTATTTATAGAAAGTAGGGGCGAAATACCTTCCTCTCACATAATAACTTTCAAAAAAGCGCGGCAACTAATCACAGCTGATATTCTCTCGATTCCTCGATAGACTCTCGCTCCCCCACACACATCGAATCACAGTCCACTTCGCTCGTCTCACATACACGCTTACCCCCACTGCATGTGCCCCCGCTGTACGAACTACACACTCAGCGTCCGCTTGACTCATCTGTCGCGCCGCGCGCACCAGTAGGCAGTAGTCCATTATTGGTGTACCCTGCCCCGGAAAAGTCCCCCCAGTTGTAGCTGCTACGTACCTAAACACTAGCCACACAGCCGACGGGAGGACGTACACTCGACGCACAAGCTACAAGAACCCTACCACCGTCCGGACCTAGTGGAGAGACGCAGGACGATCTCTCGTCGTAGGAAAACAAAAATATATCAGCCGTACCTAGCCGCCGCCAGCCGGCCCCCCGCCAGTCAGTATGTGCGCGAAAATGGCTTTCCAGCACCAGGCTGGCACGGCGATGAAGTGCCTTAGCGTAAGGATTTTTTTTTTCAATATAAGTAACTGACCGCTTGCAAACTGGCTCTATAATGAGTATATTAGGCCCGCGCGCTGTGATCACATGTAACGGTTCTTTAGCGCCTGTCGGCAATACTACTTATCCTCGTGGACTTTTCTTTGTTTTTTTTTTCTACTTTTTCGGAATGCAGGATAAGTACCTAATTGGAGTTTGGATTACGGTTGAGGGCGCGGGATGCTTAAGTAGTGGTCGATCGAGGCATCGATTGTATGTTTTGAATGAGAGACGCTGGACAGGAGGGACCGCACGGGCGCTTTTTTAGCGCTTTTTTACGATCAAATTGACGTTTTTCGGATAGATGATTAGTTTGCGGTTTAGTATAATATACTATACTTGCTGTGCTCCATTTTGAAAATTTCGGAGTCATGCGCATATAGGTTAACGAACCGTCGGCAGTTTTTTCATCAACGTTTTAGAGATTTTCATTATGTAGATAATTTAAACAATACTGACATCGCTAATTTTCGTTTGAAACTCTTAAAGTAATGCGAGTGGAAAGTGACTCACGAGGCTGTGTAATGTTTATTTTTATCCCAAATGCTTCAAATAAAGCAATGCTATAGAATTCGGTTTAAATGTAGCTCTAATTTCTTATACTTATGAACTAATACAATGTGTTTATATAGCTATACTTTTTTTTTATGGATCCTATTATTCTATTTTTAACAGTTTATCAATTGTTGCAAAGTAAATGTATACTTTAGATCTTTTCTTATCTTGTTTATTTTATGAGTTTTTACTTCATCAAGCATGTAGGCCAAACATTTATATTTTTTGTAATTTTCAAAAATAACAGTTTTGTAGCAACTTTTTATGCTGTAAAATATTTTAAAACAATAATTTAATTTTTATTTTTTTTTCCTGTAGATTCCAATAACACTTCATAAGGAGACTGAAATAAATGCAAATGGGGAAGAAGTCATGAAATGTGGCTTCAAGATTGGAGGAGGAATAGATCAGGATTTTAAAAGAAGTCCTCAAGGCTATACGGATAATGTAAGATATTAGTCATAATATTTAATTGGATTTTTAAATTACTTACTCTTTTTTGTCTTATTTATTATGTTAAATTTTTGTTTATCTTTTTAGGGAATATATGTAACAGAAGTTCATGAAGGATCTCCAGCAGCTAAAAGTGGCTTACGAATCCATGACAAAATACTACAATGTAACGGCTATGATTTTACCATGGTGACACACAAAAAGGCAGTTGGGTACATTCGAAAACATCCAGTATTGAATCTTTTGGTAGCGCGCAAAGGTGTTACAAGTACTTAAAATGAATTACCAAGAAAGATGTGCTATCATTTTCTAAAATTAAGTTACTTTAAGATTTTTACTACTGGTAATAGAATTTATTACAAGACTTTATATCATATGCAAATATGACATTTATACTGCAATTTCTTTAGATAATTAATTAGATTTTATACATAAAGGTTTTTTAGAAAATCATTCCAAAATTCATGAAAAAAAAATCATTTAAAATATATGATTCATGATAACTTTCTACAGTATTAAAAATAAGTATGGATATAATAAAAAAAAAACTAAAGAATGAAAAAGATAAGAACTAGGCAACTAAAGCACATCTTTTTATAGAACTTTTATCCAAAGTATTACATAATTATTGTAATATTATTACTAAAGAATATGTGTACATGTATATAATTAATATTTGAAAAAGCATAACCATTGAATATTACAATACATGCAGATTTTAATATCGGAAGTGTTAATTAGATTAGAAACAATTTACTGCCAGAAAACTTTTGCTAAATCCATTATTAGTCATTGATTACCAGACTGTGAAAAGGTTAACAATAATTGAATATATCTTTCAACATATTGTTTATGATATACTTTACTCGATTTCATTTCATAAATCTTGATGTGATGATCTAGAAGAATTATTTTTTAGATCAAATTTGTAAATTTGAATTGAATTCTTCCAATAATCATTCACAGTCTTTATTATGAATGGCTTGCTTTATTCTGTAATTTTCAAAATTTTTGTACACAAATTCATATAAGAAATTTTGTTAATCAGATTAATAAGTTCTGAATTGATATATTAATCACTGAACTATAAATCTTCCACTGCATATTAGATTTACATGACCTAGTCTCATGAGATCAGGGCTGATGAAATGGCAAAATAGTGAGCGATAATAACAAATGCATTTCGCTATTGTTATATATTATGTTTGTTTCCAAACTTTATGATACCATGTTATTTGTAGCATAGCGATATTTATTTCTTCAAATGTTTGTATTATAACATACAGTGATATACAAAAATCATGAATTTGCATGACAAAGCAGGTAAAGCGATTATTGTACAATTTACACTTGTGAAACATCATTTTCAACCAGTATCATCACTTAAATGATATTAATGATAATAAAATCCTGTTTCAATGAAAATTTAACAACTGATTTATACTTAATTCTTCCTTCCACTACATAAGTTTATAAAAAAATGGTTATTTTAATATTGTGCAGAGAAAAATTAAATATTGTATATATACAATATTTGTATACAACTGGTCACTTACAAGTTTTATGTTGGAAATAAGTTAATTATTAAGGCATCTAAGATATATTATTAATATAACAATCATGAAACAAAAAAGTTCTTTAAAAAGACACTATTTATTTAAATACACTTTGTATTTAAATTTGAAATAAAATGTGTGATATATTTGGTGTAAATATAACAATCTATTAAACATTATTAACATTTCATTTTACATTAGATACAAATAAAAATGTTGGCAAATTGATACTTTTCACAAATTATTTAGATTAAGCAAACCTATTTATCAAAATATGGCATAATTTATTTTTTTTTTTAAAGAAAAATATAATTTTATAATTTTAATTCTGACAGTAAAAAATGTAGCTTTGCAAAATAGTTAAAAATTAAAAATAATTTACAATGATAACCAAGCAAAATATACAATAAAAATATAAGTGTAAAATCCTTTCAATTTATGAATTTGCCAACTCTTGTTTTAACTTATTTAATTTTACAGGTAATAATTTAATGAAATCTTTACAAATATTGAGTTCTACTAACATGAGGTCAACAGCCTTAAGATCTTTTTCACAGTAATTAACTAAAAACGTGTAAGCATCTAAACTTTTTTTCACGTTATGTAACTGTACTTGTTTATCTGGTGTAATAAATTTGTTATAGAGCCTGCCTAAATGAAAATATGCACAAAGAGCTGGTCTTACCACCTCGTCTGGGAATTTATCTGTTTTAGATGCCTCTAAAGAATCTAAAAACTTTGTAAAGTTGTCTATTGCTGATTTTGTCAGATTATTAATTTTGCTCAACATATGAGGTGTTGGTCTTTCATCAGTTGCTTTTAACTTATCTAATTTTATATCCAGAATCTCTGAATATGTTTCTCCTAATTCAACCCAAATCTGTCGACAATCAGATTGATAATACCTTTCATTTAACTCTTTTACAATGCCTTCTAATAAATCTACCCTTCTCTTATGCATTTTAGCTTGCCGATCTTCATTTTCTTCAAAAAATGCAAGATACTTGTATAGCTGGGACATATCTTGTATAATTTGTACATAATCTGATGCTTGATTTTCTAAAGTGTAAAACAATTTTGCATCATCCAGCCATTTCTGTACATTAAAAAATACAGCTTTAGCATCATGAAAATCCAATAAATATTTATCTGTAATATTGTTAGCAATGTGTGAAATATCATTTTCTATAGTCTTGAATTTCAAGCTATCTAAACATTCTTGGCTTATATCAGATTTAGGATCCGTTTGAATATTAGTACTATCAGAGGTAGGCTTGTCTTCTGCATTTTCAGTGATCTGTATTAAACGATCTTTTGATGTACTCATGAGCAAAATTCCATATTTAGCCCAACATCTTGAAATATCAGCACTTCTGTGTTTGAAATTCTCCCATTTTGAAGCTAAAATTTCACCTTCATTGTCATCAGTTTTAGGTTTTGCACTGAAATAAGAATGAATATTGAATATTAAATATAAGATTAAAAATTCAAAATGTTTGATTTTTATTTAATAACGCTATATTGAACAAAAGCAACAAATGATAATATTAATAAATGTCTAAAGTTTTTAATTATTATTACCTCATTTCTTTTAAAGTATCTTCATACTTTCCCAAAATGTATGTAGCTGCAGCAAGATGATGCCTGGCTTGTTGAAAGCCTCCTTTCTCCATAAAAAATTGAGACAGTGTTGCTGCATTTAATGCCCAATCAATACTATCAAAATCATTCATCTCTAACTGTCTTTTTAATGTCATATGACAATAAACTGCTGATTTAATGAAATCATCTAAACTACCATATATTTGTGCTAAATAATAAAGAGTTAAGGTGTGAAGTTTTTCAATTATCTCTGTTGCTGGTGGTTCATTAGAGTCATCGATATCAAACAAAGTAGACATATTAACTGGTGGCAAACTTGATTTTTCAAATTTGTAATCTTTGTAAGCTCTATCTGCTCGCTCTAGATATTCCTTCGCTTTAGCAGCTTGATCTCGTTTTGACCACAGTATTCCTAATTGATTTAATGCACTTATCATAGGCAAAATAGTCTCCGATCTTACATCATTTTTACTTAATATATCTATACAATTTAAGAGATAATCTTGACCAGATTTCAATTCTTCGGTCTCAATACCAACAATACCTTCATTCAAATACACAACAGCAAGCATGGAAGTAACTTCATTTTCTTGTTGTTTTGAATTGTCAACAGAGTTAAAAAGAAGATTTTGCATATTTTTCAAAACCTCCATAGCTGCATACTTGCTTTTATAAGGCTCACATTCTGGATCATTCTTACTTTCTTCATCAAGTAATTTTCTCACAGTCAAATATTTGTCTTTGAGTTCAGCCTTAAGCTCTTTGCTTACACACTGGTCGTTGTCACCCATGGTTCTTTAATTAGTTCCCTTCAAAGTCTGAAACATATAAACTAATTTTATTGTTTACTGTAATAAAATATGAATGTACATTTAGGTCACATGCCAATCACTTTCCAATTATAGAAACTACAAAAGCAAATACATCTAATAAACTTAAAATGTTCTTGATACTTATAACTTACAAAAGAAAAATATAGATCAAGAGTTAATATTTGTACAATGCTTAATTATATAGTAAATCTCTTTTTGAAGAGGTTACAAAGCTAACCTATAAAAAATTGTTAAATTCACATATAATAACTAACCTTTTTCAAAATATTCTGAATTATTTACATACAAGACTAAAGTAAATCTTCAATGAGCATTTTATGCACCTGTTAACAGGTGTAAGGCTCCTCAAGGTTTTCAACTACCTAACGCATCGATCACCTTTGTTTATTTATTGAACGTTTTTCACGCATTTGTACCATCGCCCGGCAATGAATGCAATTTCATGTGGTAAAGTCGCTCTTCAAGCTTCAAGGCGTTTTCAAGAAATTGAAAGTCAGCTGATTGGTTGACGAATAGAAACATCTGCAGATGTTTTAATTTGACTTTTAAAAAGGATGGAAAAAATCGTAAATAATTTATAAATGTTTATGAAAAATTCAAAGAATAAGCAATTAAAAAAAGATAAATCGATCAAATTTTTGAATATTTGAATTATTACTTAAAATTTATAGGTATATAAACGTATTTTTGTTTGAAACATAGAATCGAATTTGTCACTTCAATTAATAGTTAGAAAAAAAAAATTTTTAAATGATTTTATTTAATATTCTATCTATTTAATAATCATGATAACTGTTCAATACAATAAATTGTTTCGATTTTTCAAATTTTAATTTTATGCAATAGTTTTGAATATAATCCTAAACGTTTTAAATAAAAATAATACCAAATTTTAAAAATAATATAAATATTTATTTTATGTACAGGCAACATGATAAATAACAAAAGTTTCGTAGCGTGATGACACTAGTTGTCGGACATTTTCGTTGTATCAGTTGAAAATAAAATTTGCTAAAGTAATACATTGGAAAGTAAAGTAGAGGTTATTTACTTCGCTATCGCCGTCTTAAAGTTCAAAAAAATTATTTGTTTCAATTGAGAATCATGAAATAAAATGTCCGACAAATAAATTAGATGACCGACAACTGGTGCTTTTACCAGTACTATATATTATTATCAAAAATGTTTTACAAGTCTTTCGGCCAATCCCCTTGCAATCTTAATTTTCTGCCGTTTTGAGTTTTTCTACTTCTTCCAATATGGCTTTCAATTGTTCTTCAACTTTGTTTAAATTTTCCGAAATTTCTGACTGATCTTCCCACATTAAATCTTTCATTTTTTTAACTACTGATTGAAGTGATAACTTGGCGCCGCCAAGAACAGTTCTCTTTTGTGGAACAGTGCAATTTTCAGTGGAATTCATGCATGCATCTCCCAATCTTATGCAAGTGTCCAGCACTTTATTCGCCTCTTCCACGGTTTGGAACCACCTATAATAAATATTTAAACATATTATAATTATTATCATAAAACCCTTTAGTACAAAGATTTAAAAAACAGGAAATCATCATATTCTTACCTGGGATTAGCAACGGCTGCGCGATACGCTCGCTGAAAGTATTGTGCGGCCTTCTGATTGTCTAAGTCGTTATTTTTTAGTAATGTAAGTTCAGCATAAAGTCTCCAGACGTCCGAATCAGTTGATGTAGATGCAGTTAGTCGGCCGAGAAGTTCTAAAGTTTTTTGTAGATATTTTCTCGACGGATTTCCATCAGCATCGTTTAAATTATTGATTATAGCTCTCGATAAAATACTAAGGATTTGAACGTCGACATGAGTACCTTTTAAGTCTAAAATTCGATGGTAACATCTCAGCACCTGCACATAAATAAAAAACAAATTATAAATCAACTATATATGTAAAAATAAAAAAGTTTATAATTTCCTACTTTTAACAAAATTTTGAGTTTGTGTACATTAAATTAATTTATGTACAAAAGTAATAAGCTAATACTTACTTCTGAAAAATGACCTAAATCAGTACTAACAACCATTAGATTATCCCAAACTTCCCATTTATCAAAGTTACACTTTATGGCATCCTGTAGTGAACGCCAAGCTCTTTGTTTATCACCCAATTTAATATAAGCTTTTGCTAAGTTGTTCCAGACTTCAAAGCTCTAGAATATTAAATTACATTAATTTTAATAAGAATATTTTTAATTAATTCAAAAGGAAACATTTTTAAATTTTTACCGATTGTTCTAAAGTACAATATTTTCTGTAAGCAGATGCTGCAAGTTTCCAGTCTTCAACTTGTAGTGCAGCAAAACCAAGTCTTACCCAAACATTTTCTTGTATGTTGTTCAATTCTACAGAAAGTTTTAAATGTGGTATTGCATCTTCATACTATAAAATATTAAAAAACAATTATAAATTTGCTTAATGATAAATATATATTAGAAAAAACCTATATATCAAATTCAAAAAAGCTTATACCTTTTGCTTTGAGTAATAATGCATGCCCCAATGACGTTGAGCCCGACTACTTTTTTCTCCTGAAAGCTTCCAAGCTGTCTCATAATGTTCAACTGCATCTGTTGCATCCCCTAGTAAGCACCACAACTTGACTGTTGGTTTCTTGTTCAGTTCTTGACGAATAATTTCTGCAGCCTAAAATTTATAATTATGATTTAAAATACCTTTTACCATTTACTTTAAAAGAAAATACAATCTTATGTAAGACATACTTTATGCTTCATTTCCAAAATTGTGTAACAAACAATCACATCTTCCCATAAAGAAAGACTTAAGTAGAGATCCAATGCTCCTTTCACCATTCCAATATTTAACATTAAATTAGCTAGAAGCTCTTTGAAAACCCATACTGGTTTCATACCACTTGCAAAAAATAAATCTATTCTGTGAGAAATTGGTGTAACTGAATCAATAAGTTGATCTATTAAATATTCCACTTGGGCCAAGGCACGTTCAATAGTTCTTTTGTGGTCACATTCTAAGATGCAACGTTGATGAAGTGCAGAAATTTTTAAAATCCAATTTTTGGTATTGTCAATGATACACTAAAAAAAGCAATTTGAGTAAATACATTATATAAGCAAATTATTTAATAAAAATAGAATAATTTTATTACACTTAGATAGGGTTCAATTTCTTCATCAGTGAGTTTATCTGCAGGTTGAGATACTTTAAGCTGAAAGCTAAATTTAAAATAAACAAATAATTTAATTTTTGCATCTGATATGATTAGAAAGTAAAAAAAAAATAGCTAGATGTTAATAATATATTTACAATTTTGCCATAACAATTGCTTCCTCGGTACTTCCAAGCACCACCTTTTCTGTTTTTTCTGTAAATTCTATTTTTTCCAAACGCAAATCATCACTTAGATTTATCACTTTTGGAAGAGATTTGCAGGTTCTATGCGGAAATAGATCTTTATCCACTTTGGCTTTTAAATATAATTGTGCTTTTTCCTGCTGTTGGTATTTTGTACGTTTACCTAAAGCCCCTTCAAGTTCCAAAGTTAATTGTGCTGCAGTACTTGCATTCTCCAAATATTTTTCAGAACTTTGAATCCTCAAATAAGATAGATAAAAATTTGCTACTTCCACATTAAATAATGTTTCTACAGCAGCATCTTTTAACAGATCCAACTCTGATATTTTTTTAATTAAGTTTTCTGATTCATCAAATAAAGCAGCAGATGATTCCTCTAATATTGATTGATGTATATAATTTATTCTTAATAACCACCAAATAGAACTGTGAAAACTTGCTTGGATCTCCTTATTGCACAATATTACTTTAGCTAGATAAAGAAATTCATGTTTTACAACATTTTCATTGCATTGGTCATCAAATGATAGCTTTGAGAATGCCTTTTTTCTTAAGGGTAGTAGATGTTTAATATCTTCGTTTTCGAAAGGCCCAGTCCAATTATTTTGCACAAAATATAAAAGTGATGAAATGCCAGTGCAAAACCATTTTTTATGGTCATCCTTATTAGCACTGATTTTTTCTCTGATGTTATTTTCAATATTCTCATTAATTAAAGGGACAACAGTTGACAAACAAAATTCATTACTGAGCACTGCTTTATATTCTCCATTTAAAATTTCTTTTTCATTACATAAAATGGTACTTTCATCTGAAATAATATAAGTTGGTAAACGTAAAAATCATAAGTATAAAGTTGCCGAAAATTAAAAAATCAAACGAGTGATTAAGTAAACTCACTTTCAGACAGTGGAATGTTTAACAGCAAATGCTTTTCAAATTGTTGAATAACTTCTTCCATCGTACCGTTTGAAATAATAAAATATAACTACTAATGAAACTTAACAGATTCAAAACAAATTCGTGAACTCGCCGGAGCACGCTGTACGCGTCATGCACATGCATGCGCAACTGGCAAACATAACCTCATTTTTAGAACAGCTGGCGATAGGTAATGAGATTGGCCGTACTTTGCCGACTTTGCGTGCTCCGAATTGATAACATTTAAAATGTCTTACTTACTATGTTTTACATGAATTATAATTTGTAATGAGATGTTTATATACCTATTTGAGAAACAAATTATATCTAATAGGTAGCATATCAAATTTTTTCTTTAAATACTTGTGTAGCACTTTAAAAAATATTTTTATCAATCTATCCAAAGGATTACAGAGGGCTGTTAAAAAAAAATATATGAAATATTTTTATTAGTATATTGTTTTATTACAAATAAAATAATATTTATCAAAATAAATTTCGGTTAACAGTACAAGTGGAAGTACAAAAATATTAAATGTTAAAATTGCTTTGCATAAAAATCTATAATACTTTCATTTGAGATTTTTAACAAAGAATGTAAAAATTGGCGATGAAATACGTGCTTATCGCGGGCACATAACGCTTCGGCCACCATCAACAGGTAGAGTTTGACCAGTAATGAAGCTAGCATGATCACTGGCTAAAAATGCAATAGTCTTGGCTACCTCATCTGTCGTTCCAGGACGTCCAAGAGCATGAGTGGTTTTGCTGTGTTCAAGGAACTCTTTGTATTTTTCCTCACTCATACCACTGGTTCTATGCAGATTTGTTACAACTACACCTGGATTTACAGCGTTCACACGAACCTATGATAACAAAAATAAAGAAATATATAATGAAAACTTTTAATAAACTCTAAATTTTTGATGACTCATGTTACTCATTACTACAATGGTTTTATTTTCATGAGCTTTTTATCTTATCATGTTATTTAGTTAATAGAAGATACACACCTGCTTAGTAGCAAGTTCTAAGGCCACACATCGAGTTAGCTGATCAACAGCAGCTTTACTTATGCAATAAGATAAAACTCCAGGGAAAGCTCTAGTTCCCGTTACACTAGATACATTAACAATATTTCCTTGGGTTTTAATTAGATATGGTACAGCCAACATGGTCATTTGGTAAATAGATCTGACATTAATGTTCATTACCCTGAAAAATGAAAATTTTTTAAAATAATTTAAAAGACCAAACTATTTTTAATAAGATTTCAAATTTTAACTATAAAAATATTTCTAAATGTCTCTACTTTTGTCTATCAGATTTTTTTATATGAAGTATATACATATTCTACAAGATATAATTTTTCTAGTCAAACATCTAAACCAAATAAAAATTGATGGATTGTTTTGTAACGCATACTCTGAATCAACTTTACATCTATTACAACCAATTAGCAAGAGCCATTTTTAAATTTCAAACTTAAATAAAAACATTTTTCAAAAGCATTAAGTATATTTTACCCTACCTATCATACTGTTCCAGAGTAGTATTCTCAATGCCTCCCGACTCTAGAGTGCCAGCACTGTTCACCAGAACATCTAATTTACCATATTTCTTAATGGTAGATTCCAGAATATTCTTTACATCCACCTCACTGCTAATCTCTCCAGTAACAATATGGGGTTTAGGATCCTTACACTGGTCTGCAACTTTTTCTAGGTTCTGCATATTACGCCCATGGATAGCTAAGGATGCACCCAACTGCGACAGGTGGATGGCAGTGGCTGCACCGATGCCAGAGCTGGCACCTGTGACGAGAACGACCTTGCCCACGAACGACATTGTTTTGTTTATGTCCTGACCCCAAGAGAAAAATTCTATTATAATTATAGGAAAAACAGATAAGCCTAATAAGGACTTCTAGCATATAATATCAGATGAGCGGAGCAAACCGGCCACGGTAAGAGAGTACTGACCTTTTTCGCAATTCGATCTGTACGAGCGAGTAAAGACACAAGTTATATCTTATCGTGGGGAGCCGGCTACGCGGGAGTGCAGCTGGATGATAAATTGATAAGTGGTTACGCAACGCGCCGTTTTCTGTCCAAGTATCCGAGTATCCCCTCTCCAGTCTCCACTCATCATATGCGAAAACGCGCGCGATCCATATAGCGAACCGGTTGTTTTGATAGATTTTTAGTGAACGATAAGTACCTATATATTATATATTATTCAAGACTTTTTGAGAGCAGGGGTAACTATTTTTAGTGTGGGTATTTTTAATAAAAAGATTGATGAACTCTTACACCCACCATTTTTAAATAAAATTTGAAAAAGAGAGCAAATCTTTAATTATTGGTAGATAGAGAACTCGTCGCTATAGACGATCGATGTTACGTCCAAAATTAACCCAATTTCAATATTTAATAAATTAATATTCAGACGTTTATTTGGAAAAGTAATTCTGTCAGGCGCTCCGTATGTATAAAATACTGCTCAAAATTTTTTTTGAGTGATTCTATTAGCATTTTTCCATGAGATATCCTCTTTTTAAAACTAGATCAAAATTATACAAATGCAGATTCCTACTTACCTACATTGCTGTTTTTATTTTTAATTAAATAAATTCTGAGTAGGTTTTTGGAAAAACAGGTCTGTCAAGCGCTTCGTACATGTAAAGTCAAAATTACTCAATATTTTTGTTGAGCAATTCTATTAGTATTTACAAAAGATCTTGTTTACAAAAGACTTCTTCTTAATCCTTATGTTATCATTAACATTGCATTTCTTGATCAGAAATTTGTTATCTTTAGGCCTTCTCAATACAGAATCGAATAGATTATATCAGATTTCTTAGTATAAGACTATAATAAGGTTCCTAAAATATAAATAGATTTAGTAAATCAGGATAGTAAAGCGGGAAAGTTTGGAAATTACAATGTTTAAGGAAATTAATAGATTTCAGTATTTGACATTTTTATTTAGTTTTGCATCATTTTTAATATATTAAGTACATTAAATCGCAGACAAATTTTTTTTTTAAATTCCATTCAAGTTTTTATCGTGCACTCACGAGTAATTGACACACGTTCTTAACGCTACGATTAAGTATAGTAGATGATGAATAGTATTAAATATTTCATTAAAAATAATTTATGGCTTAAGTATATTATTATGCATATTGATCTCATTGTGGAATATATTATAGACTGTATTATATATTATAACTTTTATGTACATAAAATCGTTATAATAGCTCACCCGTTGATCACTTTCGCGGCGCTACATTTTTTTTTCTTTTTTTCTTTTTTTACACAAATTTCGACGTCTTGCAAGTAATTCAGTATTTTACTTGTTTCAAATGCAAGTATGCGAAAATAAAAATTAAATTTTTCAATTTGAGTTGTATGTACACAAATACATCATTTGAAATGCATTATCTCAATTATTGTTCAACACCTTATAATTAATAAAGCCATTTCAATTGTATCAATTTTATTGAAAAAAGTGTTTAGTCCATTTTTGCCCATTGGACTGTAAAGGCGCAGTAATAGATGTAATACTGAATTATTGTGACGTGGAAGCATATAATTATGTTCATCACATTGACATTTCGACGAACATGCGAATATTTTGGCAACTTTTTGTGCCGTTCAAAAAGTCTTTTCGTCTCCATGGTGCACATATTCTTTTTTTTATATATATGTTTTACGCGTGACTTATGTGGTGAACCATAAATGTATGTACTGTATCAAAATTTACCTTTTCTTGCTTCACAAGTGCACAGTTTTCAAGAAATATATTCTATTTTATACGTATCATATAAAATATGTCTCAAAAATCAGTTTCACACGTGTACACAATTTTACGTGTTTATAGAGCTTGAGCTATGATTATGTCTTTCATCAAAACAGCCAACAATTTCGAAACATTTTACCTTTAGACATTTTCAATACTATATTTAAAATATTTGTATTACAATAGCAAAAGAATTAAATTAACAACCCGAACGTAATGGCAACTCAAGCTCCGCGATAAAAAAAATCTGTGCAGCTCAATGCATGGGTTTGTGCCACGCACTTTTATCTCCACTGGAGGTCACATTTACAAGCTCGGCGTATATTATACGCGCCGGTTCCAACCATCAACAACAACAACAACAACGGGGCGAAATTTCTCTACTGTTCCTACAGTAAAACTCGCCATCATTAAAAGGAGCGCGAAGCTTTCCAACAAGTATTTTCGTATTCAGATGTACAAAAATAAGCGACGCTTCATACATCATGCACTTTTTCTTGAAAAGCACGCTTTGCAAAGCTCATTCGGACCCCCTATGTAGATGCACCAATGGGGGATATAGCGCAGGTGTACATGTGCAGGATCCCTTAGACGGTGTTGGCGTTCTCGGTGCCGTTCTCGCTGGCCTCCTTCTTCGCCGCGATCAGGCTCTCCCATTGCGCGATCAGGTGGGTTCGTCGTCGTGGATGCGGCTGCAATGAATTAAGCACGCTTCTCAGTTCGGATGTCGATAACGAAAGATGAAAGATATATGTGTACGATGGCAGAAACCGATTGTGGGGTAATTGTGCAAGGCGTATGTGTGATGTGTGAAATGTCTGTTTCTCATGTGGTAATAACGGTAAGTTAGAGTTTGCGGTTTGAATTTTGCTCTATATGCAATCCTCTCTTAAAAAAGTGATCCTCTCTTAAAAAAGTGATGGATGAAATCTGTCATCATAATAAGACGGTTTTCATTGGTTGTTGTAGACTCATTTGATTGGTCTATATAGAATAAGCGTCAAAATCTAATACGTTTGAATTATCAAGATTGTATTCTTGAGTTTTAGAGTATTTAAAATTGAATCATTGAAATAGTATATGAACAATTTCATTATTTTATTTATAAAATTTATGTTCTATTATCGTTCAATTGAAACTGATTGGAACAAACTTTTAAATTGAAATTAACTCGATTATGTTCACAACCTCAAGTTAATAAAAAAAATATGAAATAAAATAAAAAAAAGTAATACGCGCACTTGAATGTAGCTAGTATTTATGAATATCAATATTTTTGAACTTTAACTTGAACCAAACAAATAGCCAAACAGTATATATGCGTCACTCTTAATGAGATAAAAATAAAAGATCATCTTCATTTCATGAAATGATTGCGGCGTTTTACCTTGTGCCTGCCTTTGCTGTCCTTCTCCTGCTCGTCCTCGTTCAAAGTGTTGGTCGACGTGCCGCTCCTCAGCGAGCTCGCGCCGTCGTAAATGTCCGAATCATTGTCGTTGCCGATGTCGGCCAGATTAGGCTGCGACTTGGCCAGCATCCGCGACCTCATCAATCTGGAAGCAGATACATATACCGGTTATACTTACTTTCTTTGTTTTTTATAATCGTTCTCGAGCGGCCGCGACACTCGTTATTTATTGGGACTGATGGTTATCGCGAGTCTTGTATTATATTGGTTAATTTCATTCAGTTTCTTTTTGTTATGCGTTGCCGAAAATTTTTTTTTTCAGTAAGGGCGATTAATCAATTATATTCTTCACTTTTGGATACGGAGAACTTTCTTTTTTTGTTCAATGTTATAAAACAGCTATATATTAAGACGTATGCAATAAAATGTAATAATTATCATTGCATAATAATAAAACCGAGTCTTTTTTGTCATAAAATTTCACTCTCGAATGCGGAATATGCTTTTACGTATATATAATAAGGAAAAATACAGTGTACTGCAATTTCACACGTGAGCAATTGCCGATTTTGTCTCGGGAAAAAAATAAATGTCTTACTTTATCTTTATTAAAAAGGGTTCGATAAAAATAAATAACATTTAATTTGTTTTTATTTTCGTTGTGAAAGGGACTGCATTTTGATTCGCGATGTTTCGCGTTACTTATATCCTGAGGACATTCAACGTTTTGCCCAACCTTCGCCAATCAGCGGGAAAATCGTTGGACTGTATAGTTATGTAGCCTCCGGTTTCCAGTACAGAGTGTTTCAAATTCACTCGGTCGTTACGTGTAATGTGCAAGTGAGCAGCATGATATTGCGATTCACAAGGTGCAATATTCCGTAAACGCCTCGCTCGTTCATTTATAGCCACTGTTGTATTTATTGTTTCAGATCGTACCTGTACTCTCTAAATTTTAATAAGTAAAATTTCACTTATTACATATCAATATTCACTTATTGATTCAGTTAAAATATGTGAATGTTGACTACGAATAAGTGAATATTGACATATTAAATAAGTGAAGTCTATTATTTCACTAAAAAAATAAGTGAAATCAATATTTAATAGAAGAAAAATTCACTTATGAATAAGTGAATAAAACATGAGTAAACAATTAATTCACTTATTTGGAAGTGAAAAATACACTTATTCAATATGTCAATATTCACATATTCGCAGTGAAGGTGTTTTTACTAGACGAATAAGTGAATATTGACATGTAATAAGTGAAGTTTTCACTTATTATAGAAGTGGACGTCTATTTTAACTTTTAAATAAGTGAATGATATAGTCTTTCATATGTTAAATTGTTCACTTATTGAAAAAGTGAAAAAGACATTCATTTCTAGGATAAGTGAAAATTTCATATATTTAAATTTAGAGCGTAGCCGTTATAGATCTATTTTTACAAAATAACCACGCGGAAGTCTAAGAATCGCAGTTTCATCCAAGTTTTTCGAACACATGAATGCATCCTTTTTATATTTTTGCAAAACCTAAAAGTTTCAATCAATATTATACATATCTAGAAACCCACCTGAGCTCGTTCTCGCGCTCGCGCATGTCGGTGAGCTCCTTCTGTATCTTCTTCTCGACGGGCACGTAGCCCTTCCTCGTGGGCGGCCTCCTGGGCTCGTCGTCCGCCTCGCCGTTCTCCGCGTGGCTCCTCATCTCCAGACTCCTGTTCAGCGCCTTGATGCTCTCGGGGTTGAGGGTGATGGTGGGCGCCAGCTGCTGGTCGCCGCCCTTGAACATCTTGCCGCGGGTGGCGAGGAACCGGTGCATGAGGCCGCGCTGACTCGGCGCCGTGGCGAAGCGCAGAGGCTGGGGCGTGCCGCGCGTCGTCGAGATCACGCCGTTCGTCATCCTGGGGGCGACGCTCGTCGTCGTGATGACGGGGGTGGAGAGGCTGACGGGACTCGCCGGCTCGAGGATCTGGGGCGTGGAGGTCGTGCGCTTGAGGCGGCCCGAGGCCAGGGCCTGTGGCATCCGGCGGACCTGGAACATGAGAATTAGGTTCGGCTTTCTTGATATTCTTTTTATTCAGTTGGGATTATTAGTAAGAGTATATTAAACGATCTGCAATTAAATTTTCATCCGATTAAAGTAAGTTTTGTTCGAAGCTAATACTAATTTTATTTGAAGATTCAAAATTTTAAACGATCATCATATAAAATATCGTTAATTTTTCTAGGCTAAATTTTAGACGGTGTCAATTTTTAAAATAACAATTTTTTTTGCAAACATTTTAATAATAAATATTTAGTTTTCAAAATAATATATCAGTATACGTTTGCTCAACGCATTATCTACTTGTAATCAAACGTGGCTTATCTCGAAAAAAAACAAAGTCACCAGATCTCGGATTTATCTTTGACTTTATAAAATTTGTTATTTTATATCTTGAATATATCAAAACAATTTAAATCCAAAATTGCAGTCCTGCATAAAAGAGAAGCTGAGACTCGTTGCTTTAGCATTTGAAAATGCTTTTCCTCGTCCCTCTGCATGATACAGCACTTTTACAGCAACAACACAGCCAAGCCGATACAATTTCGAAGGTTCACAAAAATTAACATTCATAACCCGATCTCGTTGAATTCAAAGCGAACACTTTTTTTTTATTGCAGTCCTACCCCCGGAGCACAGGAATTTGCGCGAGTAAAACGAACGTTCGAGGAAGTAATAACTGTCCGCACGAAAGTTCGAAATGAATTTCATCGTTTCGTTCCTTTTTTCCGCAATTTAATGCGCGGTGAATGCGCGAGTTTCGAAGATAGTTTAAAAGAAAGTAGAATTGCCATGAGGATAAATAAGATGAATAACTTTGTGTTATGCAAAAGCGTTGTTTTTTTTTTAATTTTCAAGGAAATGAGAACTTAAAAAGGTTTTATTTTCAGAGCAGGGTGTTTTTTTGTTCAGATAGCATATGCAAATTTTAAGGTCGCAGGCATACAAAAAGTCATTGCTGGCTTCTGGTATGATATACTTTCTTTGGAAATATTTATGAATAAAATATGAGCGAGCATTTATATTTTTGACTTTGACACAATAATCAATCATTCTGCAATTAGCATTTTCAATTTTGTAGCATATTATTATAAATTCTCTAGAAATGACATACTATTTAAACTTGTAATTTGTTCTGTTAATAAAAAATACTTGTATGTGCAGGTAGATAACACTGACTCGCTCGCCAGTTCGATATCACTCGGTAATCTTTGAAGAATCCATTCTTACTATATTTAAGACCAATCGCACAATCTTATAACTGCGGTTTCTCTTCATCGCGCCTCACATACAGTACGAAAAAAGCGCATTATCAGCACATTCTCCACGTCCATCATCGAAAAGCAAACCTCCGCCGTGACATAAAGCTTCCTCGTACACAAAAGCCGCGGAAAAACTCGCCCACCGCCACTTTCTCTCGTTACCTAGCTCGTTACCGAATCTACGCGCTTTTCCGATATCGACGCGAAAGCGTATTATCTGTATCTATATCGCTTGCGCGCGGGCGTCTCTCTCCCTCCCGCACATCATAATTGCGTCAAACCGAGCGCGACGGCCGCGGCGCGGCGATTCTTCGCCGATTTCTCACACGTCGTGGGAAAAGAATGCCGTTCGTTGGTTCGCGCGGCGCGTGCGCGCACCGCAGCAAGCGCTACTCTCCTTTTAACGGGTCTCTCTCTCTCTCTCTCTCGTTTCTCTGCGAACGAGTGCTGCGCACTGTATAGTGGCCGGGAAAAGAGCCGTAATGATGCTGCTACAGTGATAATGAGTCGATGGCTGATGAAAAGTTCGCGACGATGCTGCTGCGACGCGCTGGGAAAGTTATCGCCGTGGGGTGGAAGTGAAGAGTGATGGTCAGTTGGGTTCGGTCGGACGAATGATGGGCCCTTGTGCTTGCAGAAGAACAAAAACAGGTTGGCGGGTCGTGAGTCCGCTCAAGGTTTAATTACGCGAGCGCATTAAACTGACGTGCGACTGACAAACTTTTTATTATATAGGCTTAATGCAATAGCAGTAATTATTATTATACCTTATCAAAGCAATTATTATTATTTCAATATATTTTATTAATACCGATAAAGGCAAACAAAATTTGAAGAATCTTGTTAGGGATTAAGTCTGAGCGATAAAGGGAGTCTCGACCAGATTAAGTGGGAGATTTCTTTTTTTGTCTTTACGCTTTGTTATAATTAGAATTTTAAGAAAAATATCTAGTAAACTATATTTTTTTATTAATACAGTTACGCTAGAATAATTCCCACCACTGTCAACATTTTAGACATTTATTATATAAACTTGTACTACAATGAGGTTTATAATTTTGAAAGATACGAGCAGAAAGATAATATTATTAATTGTCATTAAATTTGTTGCCATCGGCTACAGCATACTATCATTTCATCAAATTAATGAAGTAATCTTACCGAAGAATTATAGTCTCAACACGTGGGATTCTGAATAACTGATAAAGGATAACACTTGTATGCTCATTATAGTATTTTGGCTATCATTTCAAAAACTCAAATTACAGGTCGTTTATAGTTAAGCTTAGAAAATAAATACTCGAATACAATTGCTAATAAGCAAAGTGCAGTTAAGATAGTTTAACGGGCATAGCACATTTATTGAAACTTGACAATTACTTTATTGTTCATGCGAAGGAGTGACTACGTTTTAGTAACTATCACTGCAACCATCTAAAATATATTCCAACGAAATTACAAAGCAACCTGCAATTAAGTGAAAGTTATTGTATTTTAAGTAGTTTCTAATACTAGCCGATGTCTGTTTCGCGTATTAACAGTAGGAAGTAGTTACAGATGGCAATTTTAATATCTTAGTGAAATAAGTACGAGGACGTGACTGCCATAATTTGGGCTATTATTGCGCGAAACGAAAAGTAACAGAGGTAACTACTTGCATCTATTTTGAATAATACGTAAATCAGGAATACCGCAATTTCACATTCGACTCTTACAGCATATGTAAAAGATAAAAATTGTTAGGAATTTCTCGCCTATCTATAATTCTAAGATAAGTTTAAATAATAAATAAATAAATAAATAAAAGTCTTTCTGTAATAACAGCAGTATTTCGTTGCCTCGATTAAAGGATCTTGCAAGTCCCGACGGAAAAAATAGACCTCTTAAATTGATGGAAAAAGTTCCTCCTCAAAATTTGTTTGTTCTGAATATTATGGCATTGACTCCACGGCGAAGGACGTACTTATATGCATCGCTCAAGTTCGACGTTAAAAATAATTGCAAGGTATAAAACAACATGTAAAAATGCAGTCAGACTTTCATCACACCTGACGAACTAACTGTATTGTGGCTTAAAATTTAAGTCTATTATTACCTTTTTTTAATATAATTATGTATTTTCAATATTATAAAAAGAATAAGGATTATGAAAATGCTGCCAAAGGGATAGGGATAATTAAAACTATAAAAGCTTGCAAAGAGAAAGGTTTGAAAACGAAATTAAACGAAAAACCAGTTTAAAAATCCGAACTTTTCACTATATATTGCAATTATCATTATAACGCGATCAAATCAATTTTTCGAATTAAAATTCATCCAAGCAAATCGCCACTAAAATAACGATAAAATTATATATCGACGCTCAATATCCCGAATAAGGAACTATTCCCAATCAAACGGTAATCTACTTAAAAAAGCGTTATCGACGTTCAATATAGAGCACACACCTACTATAACAGGATTTTCACTCACTTGCAGATATCCAAAAACTTAACTCTCCAACTAATCATCCTAAAAGTCATAATCTAATTACCGCAATCAATAAGCGCGCGCGCGCGCGCGCGCAGCCTCATAATAAGCCTCTAACGAGCTCCAATAAACAGCTCCGATATCTCAGTTTACGACTCGCTGCCATCCTCGATCAAACCCGTCTCTGTACACATATAATCTGGCCACAACGCGCGAGACGCGTACCGCTACCTATAAATCGGATCTCGAGCATCTCACGGGAAATCCAATACCGATAAAAGAGAAAACGGAGGGAAAAAGGAAGAGGAAATAAATCGACGGCTGCGATGCGTCGCTTATATAAACGCAATAAATAAAACGCGCCGATTTTTTGTTTTCTTTCTCTCTCCTCTCGATTGTATACTTACGTGCGGTGAAACTGCGCGCGCGCTCGCCGCTCTCGATTATTCCCGTTCCGCTCGGCGATGAACCAGTTATGACTTCCTCGTTCTTGCGCGTCCCCCGCGTCTACCTATATATACCGCGCGGGCTTTTACGGCTCTATACGTTCGCGCGCGTACCGCGTTTTTATAAGAGAGGAATGAATTAGCGCTATTAGCGCCAGGCGCTTTCGAAAAGGAGAGCTGTGGGGATCGCGGCGTGGATATGATATAGGTACGTGTGGAGCGCGTGGATTTCGGAAGAGGTTTTATGTGATATATACGGTGCAGATTTCACGCGCAGAGCGGGTTGTTGGGTAGTTGTGGGTCTTAATGATGTGGACGATCGGGTTTTGGGTGGAATTAAGCGATTTCGAGCGTGCGGCGGTGACGTGTTGAGATAAGGAATTGTGTAAGTGGAAGTCAATTGGCGATGTGTATGCGGCTGTCCCTTAAAAGGACAATTATTTTTGTTAATTTCGATGATATAACAGTATTATACAGTTTTTTTCAGAAACTAACTGTAAAATATAAATTCGTTCGTGTAATTAGTTTTAAATATGAATAAATATTATTTTTATAAATTATTTTGTATATAGTATTTTAAAAACCTAATTAAAGAATTACAGTAAGGAAATATAGGCGAAATGTAGTTTTACTGTTATCAAAATACAGTATACTGTTACACTCGGATTATTTAATTAATAACTTTTATAACCACAGTATTGATACTAACCTTTACAAACTTGATTAAAAGAAAAATTAAATTATCTCTTCATACGATTGTAAACCCGTCAATATAAACACCCAACCAAAAACTTTCTTTTAAACGTTAATTACTTCGCAATCCAATCGTTCAAGTTTTTCCAGCAATGTAATATATTAAACCAATTGAATCTCGAAACAAGACGGTTAAAAATTTTGTATAAAATATCCAACTTCGAAATTTACACAACCCAACGCCAGCGAAAAAAAAACTAAACCATAAACCTACCTATAAAACAGCTAACTTGCCGCGAGAATCGGACGACATAGCGGCTGCCTCGCCGAGAGCAGAAAGAGTCGCGCGCGTGCGTTCGACGCGAACATTCTCACGCGCGCGTGTATAATTACGTGACGAAAGCGGGCGGCTGCAACGGTTGCAAACTCCCTCGATTGTTGTGCACAACGCGCGCACGCGCGGCTTTGATGAAACAGGAGCGCGCGCGCGCGACCCGCGCCAGAGAAATAACAGAGAGATCGAAATCGAACAATTAACTCGCGTTAATAACGGGGAATTTGAAAATTTGCAGCTAGAAGAAAATCGCGCGGGACTCGGAGAGGGAGAAGGATGGGATGTTGCGGGCGTTGTTGCGTCGCGTTGATCGTTATGGATTGATTGTCGAGTTTCATGTGCGATTATTTGCATGCGATTGTAATGCCAAGTTATTAGCCTTAATGGTTCAATAAAGTAGTCTCTGTACGGTACATTTTACACGATGTGCATGATTATGTTGTCTAGTATAATGTAACACATAAAAATGTTTATTACAAAGGCCTTACGCGTTGATGATGCTTTTGCGTGGCTTTTAAAAGCAAAAGAGAATCATTAGCCTGTACAACTAGGGCACTGTTATGAATGAGCGCACTTTAATTTAATAAACGAATCGCTTAAAACACTTCGAGCTCTAAGTGCAGAAAGCACAGGATTATTATCAGTAAATTAACTTCTTAGACTGCTGCTCACTTTTGCGGGACTATTTAAATGTTAATTACACGTGTACCCGCATTCTAAAACGTTTGCAACACATGTGGATATGTAACAAGTAAAATGCGCTTCAATTCCGGTACTTATGCATAATGTAGCATTCTGGCTCTTAAAGAATTATGTAATGAGATAGTACAAAATAATTATAACATTATTATGGTTATAAAAATTTTTAAAAATTTCGCAATTATAATACATAAAAGTCAAATCAACATCACATTATACAAGTTTTCTAAGTAATATATGTATACATATGTAGAAAAGTAAAATTCTTGGACTGTATAGATGGTCCATAATTCAAGATCTATTTTTTGACACATATGGGTCAAAGCAGGTATAAGAAATGCATTCATAATTCATATGTCAAATAAAGTAAGTGAATAAGTAGCACTTATACTGAGTTAGTTATACGCAGCAAATGAAAAATGATAATTTACAGTGACATGTGTACGATTTCTTTCCATACTAGGAATGAAACTGAAGAAATTTCATGACTGGTGATAAATAAACAAAAGCAACAGAGAACTTTAACATCATGAACTCAAAATACCGGTTTTTTTTGTTGTTTAAATATACAGAGATATGCCTAAATACAACATCAGGTCGAATTAGCAGATGTAGAAAAAACGCAGAGTGATAAAGAAACGATAAAAGAATTGCCACATTAATATTTCTTCTAAATTTTAATTTTCAGTTTTAATAAACTTACAAATGGAACTTCAGATAGCTGTAAAATTAAAAAAAAAAAGATATACATTTTTGGCAGTATTTTGGCATACAAACAACAAGTCTACTCTCGAATCCTTCCAGCCAAACAAGTCCAAGGAACTCATTCCTGACATACCCATAACATCATACGCGTCCGAAATCTCAATGAGCGCATTGTTACCCAACACGACCATTACCCCAAAAACCAAAGCAGCTACACGTGTGCCGCATGTCCAACACCCTCCTTAAAAAGTCCCAACCTTCATCTCGTACTTATACCATCGACTAATACTCATACAATGCCATTAACACGCGTAAAGTATAAATGTATGTTACACTACACGGGACACATCGCGATAAGACGGAAATTCGTCGGTACGAGAGAGCGAATCGATTTATCGCGAAAGAGAAACAAACGCCCACCATTGTCATACAAATCGGGCGACTTTGTAGCGCATAGTATAATATATCCACGTTCGCTGAATCATCCGGAGAGAGACAATACGGAGGAACGATGATGACATTGAACATTTTCAGAGAAGCGGTTTTATACCCGTGCGGTCACTGCATCTGTGGATGATCGATCGAAAGTTTATTTGATAATGATTGAGAAGCGTCGATGCGATACTTTTGAAGTGTGTGTACATGCCGGTATAAAATGGAAAACCTTGCGACACTCTTTGATAGGCCGCGTGAAAAGATCGGGAACATTGAATTGTCATGTTTGACAAGAGAAGAGCTACAGGTGCACAGAACAGTGTATATGAAATATAAAAGGCGTTTATCTAACAACCTGGCATTCGTGGCGACACGTGAAAACTTAATCACTGATAAATGACGTTGCTTCATGTGTAAAACATTTAATCCTACACGGTATAGATACGAATGAACAATAATTTATCTTTCTCTATTTTAAAAATTTGCTTCCTTGTAGGTACACGCCTAGAAAGATGTACGTAGTCGACCATAAAAGTCCTTGTGTACAATATTTGAACTTGATTTTATTTACTGTCATAAGCTATCACCTTTTTTTTTCTTTTTCATTGTACTGCTCAAGGTTCAAGTTCAAGTATATTATATATGTAGCTGCGTCTATCATCAAAAGTCAGCACTTATTTTTAAAAGTAATTGAAACGAAAGTTCACGTTCACACATCGCACTATATATATCAAACACGTATATATGTAGTCTAGCTCCGCAATAAATCAGCCCAAGCACACCGAGGCACTCGAATTCCTCGTTCGCCATTCAACCGACCAAGCAAAAAAAAGCACGAGGCACAATACGCGCGTAACTAATGAAAACCGCACACATTTCGCATACACAAAAAGGAAAAAACGTCTCACCTTGGAGTCGACGGTGTCGTGCGATATCGTCTTGATGCTGCCGACGTTCTTGAGCTCGTGCTCGCGCTCAGTGACCTCCTCGATCTCGCGCTGGATCCTGTCGGTCGCCTTCCTCAGCTGCTCGAGCCTGTGCTGCGCCTGCAAGCCGAGCCGAAACCTCTTTAACCTACACTTATACGCCTCGCGTATAAAAGAAAATAATGTGATCGGGCGGTGCTTCTTTTTTTTTGTTATCGCGAGCGACGCTGTAATCAAGGCTATTATCTAATCTCGAATATATATCGCCCGAAGCGATTAATGAGCGCGCGGCGCGTGTAAAAATATACGATGCTTCGCGGAAGCGCTACGTGTGGGTGTGCGAGTACGATTGTGCTCGGTGTGTGGCAGGTGCATTCATTTTCATTTTTTGGAAGGTTTATGATACCTTTGGGTATAAATGTAGGTATAGGTAACGTGGGAGTATGTATTTTTTTACGTTTGAGTTATTGGTATTGTTGTTATGTACGAATCGAATTTCAATATATACATGTAACAGCAGCTATATATACATCTTTTGCTTTCGCAATAGCTGTTTTCAATAAGGAAATGTATATTCAAGTTACTGACAACGACAATATTTTGTTTATTACGCGGCGTGAAATCGGTACGCAACGATACCAGAGTGTTTCAATTTTTGAATAATCAAAAAAGTTATTGTAGCCACGTGCACTGCGATAAATGACGTTTCTTTTTCATGTAAGGCATCCAAGTGTTGACGCTTGATTTCATGAATGAAAATCCTGATCCGATAAAATTGCCTTTGAATATAAATGCATATTCTTCCGATATCTTTTTGTGCCTTACGGTGAATCATTCCTCATGAATTTTAATAAGTTGTCAATATGGTTTATTGGGTATAGATCTTATAGTGACTCTTGCTCACAAGAAAATGACAATTTCCAAGCTCAATTCATTAAAAATATGCTTTATACTTTGCCCACCATTCGAATTATGTTAAAAATCTAGTTATTCCTATTATACCTATCTGTTTGCGTTACAAGCCTTATAAAAAGGATATCGATGACTCGAACATTTTAATGCGTTTTGAAGAATAAGAGTTCGGAAATCTATTCCACGATATCCCCTGCATTATCCCGTTCACACGAGACTTGATATAAGGAATTCCTCTTTCACGAAAAAAAAACCAACACGATTCTTAAATCTTAAAAGAACCGGGCACTCCGGCAGCTTCGAAAATGAATCACCCACTTAAAAACCCCAAAACAACATCCAACCTCATTCCTAGCCATGAGCCACACCATATACACCTCACTCTCCAACCACAACATCGCATCACAGCACCGGCGACCGACGACAGGCGCGCGCGTTTACATAATTGCATTAGAGACAGAGGGTACAGTCAGTCGCAAAATCTCTCGCGCATCGAGATCGTCCTCGCGGATTTCAATGAAAATCGGCCGCGCGGATGACGCATCCTCGTCATCCTCACGTGCGTCATCCTTTTTTTCGTGTCACGCTCGTCGCGTGCGCGCCGTTACATACTTACGTATACAGTCATTGCCTTTTTTCGAAAGGGTATGTACACGCGAGCGGGAATGCGCGCACGTTGCAGTTAAGTGTGAAAGGTGCGCGCGCGGAGTGGCAGCCGAAAGCCGCGAGAGGCGAACAATGCGAGCGACGGTTCCGTCGCGCGGCCTGGATTCTGCGGAAGTCTTGATGGAAGGAGACAAGATTCTGTGCGGTGCCATTGCGGGGTTTACGGGGCTCGGGATAGAAGGCGCGAATCTTTCGTTAAAGATATATTTTGGCAAACATTTTGCTGCAGTGGTTTAGAATGTGACGATAACTAATCTCGGTTCTTTTATGTTTCGATTGATGAGGATAATATGTATAAATATTGAAAATATAAATGCATTTTGTTATTCAGATGTAGCCATAATAAACAAAAATACTGAAAATGTGTATTGCAATCTTTCTCATGAAGTCGTCTCGAATAAAACAATCGAATCAACACCTTCGAGTGATATGTAAATGAGTTTGCCAAATACAATCAATTCGTAGTATTATTGTTTGCATTTCAAATTTCAAAACGAGTTTTGCACGACTTCAGTGGACGAATGACTCATTCATTCGAGTTCAAAGTAACTACAGAACGGAATTTTCAATTGTCTATAGCGATTGTATAATGAGATTACCGCATAATTTTCAAATTACGAGGCGATTTATTTGACCAAGTTCTCGAATAAACATTCATAACTTCTTCGAAAACATTCTAACTGCTCCTGAATTTGAATGCACTTTTGGGAAATACTTTTCCGATTTGTCACTGACTTGAGTACTAAAATAGATCTTTAATATAAAATTTTTATTATACTACTCTATACATATAACTATTACGTGATAAACGATATAATATGAATAAGTTCTAAATGATGAAAACAAATTTTTATCGTTTATTTTCACGTCATAATATGTTTGTATAGAATATTACAAACCATTTTTACACTATTTAAATATTTTACCAATTCAATTTAATTTGTTTCAAAATAATACGTGACTTTTTAAATAATTTACAAAAGTACTAAATAAATTACAGGGCGGATTCCATAGGGCCACAAATTTTTATTTTCTATTGACGGGAGAAAACAGGCAACAGAAAAATGGGGGGGGGGGGGTTAAGGAGGTTATCATGCTATATTAATATGGTTCACTATTTAACTTTTATGTCATAAATTATTAAACTATTATAATGTAAGTACACACGGATATCAAAGGCAAATACTTTCTGAACCGGAAAAAACTATTGCGATAAAATATTATTAACCGAGCACGTAGATATTGTTCAATAAGTAAAAAAGTTACTTTCGCTTCTTATCAATTTATTATTCTTCATTCGATTTTAATGTTTAAAGGCTCATTTTACTCGTTAAACATTTGTCTATGATCCATCCAGGCTTATATTATGAAAATAATTAATATATACAAAGCAACATATAATATAATATATAATATATAATATATATAAGCGACTAAAAATGTAGATATAATGGGTGAAAATATGGAAGAGTTTCGAGTTCAGCAGCCCAAAATACCTGTAGAGCACATGCGTTTGTTCACATTGATCGAAAATAAAAATTTGACAGAATTGAAAATAAAATCCGCACGAAAGGAAAATATCAAGATTATTGTAAGAGAAACCTCTATATAAGAAATTAACATTTGATAAATCACTCGAATTCCCTATCTACCCACATCTCAATTAACTATTCAAACGCACAGCCATAAAAAATCCATTAGATCAATAATCGGTGTATCATACTTAAGTGCTTATATTTATATAGGAACATATACTCGAGCTCAATTTCCTCTCAATACACGAGTCTAATGGCACAAACCTTGACATTACATCTTATATACGCTATCCATCATTCTCCATCCCGCGTATATGTTGTGTCTACTTTCACCTCGAGTTTTATATATTTTGCCGGCGCGCGCCCCCGAGCAATGAAGACACAACACTTGTCCCCTATATGCGCGCGACATTTCCTCGTGCAGTGTCGTGTGTATTTACAGAGGCCGATAAATCCGGTCGAGAAGCGTACATATACACACAAATGTGCTCCGTTGGTCGGAAACGAGGATATACGCGCGCAAACGTATACGTATGTAGACGACTCGGCGCGCGCTCTTGTCCTTAAAACGAAAGGATATGAAAAGAGAAACAATTAACGAGCAACAAGACTTTCGTTGCGGTGAGCGCGAGTGCGAAGTCAATGAAAGTTCTCTCGTAAAACGTGAGTCTTGTGTTATACGGCGCGTATATATACTCGACGTGTATATCTACTTCCGCACATCTCGCCAGGAGAGACAGAGAGCGAGAGAGATGATGATGATGAACTTTCGTTGATTAAGAAGTTTCTTCAACTGTTTCTTTTATACGCGTGCGAGCACTTTTTCTCCTCTCTCAACGCGTGCGGCCTAAATTTAATACACGGATTGATGGATCGGAGAAGGAAAGGCGTTCCATATTTTTTTTTCGACAATTTACGGTGTTGCAAAAAAATAGCATACTTTGAAACCGAACCTTTATGATATATTTATTAGAAAAAAAGGTTAATAAGGGAGTATCATGTTGTAAAAACAGAACAGTTATACACATTATGCGCGCGGGTAGGTAACAGGTTGTTAAACCAAAACCACAATTTATTTCTCTCTCATTATGTTCACCTGTATCCCGTTTTTTCTCTCCTCTATCCCAAAAACGCCCGGCATTACGCCAACATTCTATCAAACTCCCATAACATAATGTACACCATATTCCCGATGGGCCAACCTCCGGCTTTTTCGAGTCGAAAAAAGGGCCCAACCAACGGGGACCCCCCATAAATCTCTCTCCCCCGCCGGGCACAAAAAATAATCCCATTGCTCTTCCTTAGCCGCGCGCACACATACACGGAAGCAGCGGTGCAACACACAACACGGAGAGAGAGATAGAAGCAGCACCCGCCGAGCGTGTCGGCGGAGAACGAACGAACGCTGCCGCGGCACGAGAGCGCTCATCATAACGGGAACCGAATTCCGCAAAACTAGTCGAATATATACGTATATATATATGTGTACGTTCAAGTGTACGTATACGTACATACGATCGTGTGTGTGATGGAGAGAGGGAGGAGAGTACGATTGACCTCCGGCGAAGCGTGCGGTTTATCTCTCTTTCTCTCTCTCTCGATTCGTTCTTGCGCGCAAGTATATACAAGCCGCGGGTAAAAACGTTATTGTGTGCGTACAGAGCGGGAGGACAATGGGAGACGGGGGGGTACTTGCTTTGCGTGCTATACTCCGTGTATAGGTGTCTATGTGCAATAGGTGTATAGCTTTTTCGGTGGATTGAGATTTGAGTGCGGACGCGCGCGGACTTAGTGTATTTGAACGGAGAAAGTTTTTGTTCCGATTGTTGAGTAATTTGTTGCTGTTGTATATTGTAGTTTGGACAACGTGATAAACTCTTCGTATGGTCCTTATTCTGTCTATATAAATGAAAGGCTTGTTTAGTGTATACTGCACAGAAAGAAAGATGAAATGGTGTGTCGAATCTTCGTCAAAAAATTTAAGGAGATATATAGTCATTGTAGCTATACAAGTGCTGTAGGCAATGAATACTTGAAACTGCATTATAAATCATTATTGATCTAGAATTATTAGAGCAACTATTAATTGTAACTTCGCCCAAGAGCAACGTTTCAAATGTTTCTAAGCAACTCTTAAGTGAATTAACATTCGGCAGGAGTAAGTGACGACTCCCATAAAGCTTCTTGCCTGCCAGACATTAATCGAATATTAAAATGTGGAGCAATCGTTTTACGCGGTTTGATAGTATTTTAACGGTACGCGCCTCGACAGTTAACTAAACATTCGCCCTTGTTACTGCACAGAAATAACCAGCAATAAATAAATCTAATCGAACATTTTATTACCTTTCTCGCAGCGGAATAACAAAAGTACTTTACGGTTTGCTGAACGCGTTCGCCAGAGGAATAATCTATTTATTGCGCTCTCATCAATAATTGATTTTTACTGCATAATAATAATTGTAGTAATAGTTAAGACCTACTATACACCAATTGGCCCATAACCAGCTTTATTATTTTATTTTAAAAAATCAATCTCTACTTCGCACTGATTTATTATTATTATTATTGTTGTAAACGTCCACGATGTGGATACCAACGGAAAAACGATAAAACGAAATGCTTCAATATCGAATTCAGCTCGAATCGAGTGGACAATAAGAACGCGCATACGTAATGCGCGTGCGCGCGCGATTTTGACGAGTTTCGCGGGAATATAACTGGTTATGGGTTCGGCCCGGCACTTTAAACTCCCACTGACCGACATTTGCCCCTTTACGACGTGCTTCGCCGAGATTGTTTTCTTTTTTCGCGGAAGGTCGC
>JAPYZP010000035.1:0-45980 GCA_030522985.1 Torymus sinensis | reverse complement strand
TTTGTATTAAACAGGAGAATAAAGTTGGAAGTGTTTATTGGTAATAAACCCGAACCGTATTTATTTAGCGAGAACCCTTTCCCGTTAAAATTCTGGACAGAACTGATTCGGTTGGGTTATGTAAGATGGTCACAGGCTTAAATAATTTCAAATTTTTCAATCTTTTATATACTTATGCGAATTACAGGATTGATATTGGTTCAATTTTCGCCAGATGTTTAAACACCAATAAAAGATATCTCATGATTTTTGTAAATATATAAGATGGCAGTCTCAATGTGTTTGTGTAGATGAGTTTTAATGAATCGATCTGACAGAGGCCAAGGTAGAATCAAACAAATCGATTAATCGGCAACGTTTCATTGGCTTGATCTGCCAACCTCTTCAGGCTATATTTTCTTAGTATTACATAGTACACTATCGTCAAATTAAGCCAATTTTTAGGCTTAATTTGACGATAGTGTACTATGTAATACTTAAGAGGTTGGCAGACCAAGCCAATGAAACGTTGCTCATTAATCAATTTGTTTGATTCTACCTTGGTCTCAGCCATATCAATTAATAAAAAATTGTCTACACAGATATCTCATGAATTAAAAAAAAAACAATATAGAATATTAGAAATACATTCTTTCAAATTCAATGAGTTATGCATGTAAAGTATAATGCATGTAAAGTATAATTATCACCTTGCGCACGCAGTTTGTAATGAAATAAATATCAGTAGTAAGTATATAATTCTAAATAAAGATCAGCAATTGACGTTGATACTAGTGATATTGAGCACATTTAGTGCTTACAGAAAGCCTCTACACAGGACTTTCATAGCACTGCTAAGTTCTACACAACTAATATTAAGAAAATAAAACATAATATATATAGTCTACACAGAGACAGTCGACACGATTAAATTTTACATCATGTATAGTTAACTGTGCACAAATTACCACGATAAAAAGTTTGTATCACGAAATTATCTGTGTAGATTTTATTTGTGTAGAATTTGATTATATTTTAAAGCCTTTTTATAAACTATTGTTGTGTACAAAATACTTGTGTACTGTTAATTATAGATAGTTTTTAATCAATTACATAATATTTGATCTCAATTGAGGGCCTGGAAACAAATAGGGGACATAACGTGATTTCGCAAAAAGACATCAAATATTTCTCTCAGAAATTTTTACACAATAATAGAGATTGTTATTGAAGCAAATAGCGAATTTTATTTTTTTCGATATTTTAAACCTGTATTTTCAAATGCAAAAGTGATGTTACAAGTTTGCATATTTCGCGATTTGATTCAAGCTGCTATGTTCATAAAGGCCTAAGAAAATTTGTTATACTATTCTTCCCACTGTAGCGGGAGGAAAAGTAATTATTCTCCCGTTATGACGACTCGATATATCCGACCTCCCATCCACTTTTCATGCAAAAAAAGATCCTATTCCTGCACTTATTAAAAAAAGTACGATGTGTAACAAGGGAACCATTGACTTTTTCAGACTCGGATGATGATTTTGAGCACTCGGCGCTGAAGTGTTCCATTCATGCTCAATCATCATCCTTGCTAGAAAAATTCAACTTTCTCCCATAGTTGCACCATGTACTATTTTTGTGAGTGTTACGATAAATGCTGTTGAAGGCCGCGCGTCATGATACACGTGTTACGACGTGCGCACGACGATCACGAAAAATGCTAGAAATTTTTAACAACAAGACATAAAGTACTGGCATTTTCCAGAAATCTTCCTTAGGCGCGTTGAAGAATATAATAATTCCAATCAATTCGCGAAATTTGAAAATTAGGTAAACAATTTTTTCATTCAAAACTACAGGTTTAAAATACCGAACAAAATATTTTAAACTTCGCTATTTGGATCAATAACAATATCTATTAGGCCGAATTCATTTCAAAACAGGTATCCTGCGTATGCATATGTTGTCAATTATTTTGGAATAGAAGTATTTATGTTCTTTTTCAAAAATAATTTGAACTTGTATTTTTTTGTTTTATCAAAATTGATGTGTCAGCGATGATGAAAAATTCCGAGAAAATTCATAATTAGAACAAAATTTTTCAATGTTATTTTCGAACTCCTGTTTCACTACTCTTGAAGTAACCCACTAACTTTTACAAAAAAGAAATATTAGGGTCGTCGACTTCATTATCGAGAAAAATTGTTAAAATAGTGTCATTTTTACATAGCCCTTATGGAACTATCGTTCCCCATCAAAGGTCCAGCGTGTCTTACGCAGTCCTAAAATAGTAATTTTTGAAAACAAAGCTATGAGGTTATAGCTTATTTCACGTAGATTTACAAAAGACTGCGAAAAATTAGGGTTGTCGATAACAAAATCATGAAAATGTTGTTGAAAGTCAGTTGATTTCGATGGCCTCGTGCTCAAAGGTGCTTGCTGCGCATGCGCGTGGAATCTTGCTTGATGTATTTGCTCATTGCTAGGCGTCCATGATGTATAGATGTCGCGCCGGTCACGCCAGGAGCGTATTAAAACATTTGAAATTGGACAGTTTAGTTAATCTAAAACCATTATATTTTTTCAATTCAAAATTCTTCATATGAATATTTAATATCGAATATACAGAAATAAATATAATAAATAGGTCAAAATATTTCATTTTGTAGTCACGGAAGTGGAAAGGTGCCTTCAATTTTACAAATAATTCAAGTGTTTTAGAAGAAACCTAACTTTATCCATTTTTAATGAACAGTGCATGTTAATTTATGAATTTGAAAAATCCTAGTTCCGACTGCTGAGTTTTCTTTCAGATTTAATTTGATAAAATAGTCATATCGATACAAAAAATGTTAAACTCTTAAGCCTTGTCAACGTATAATTTACCATTCATGCGAATAATCTTTATTTTCAACATAACTTATTTGCACGATCACTTACGGCGAACAAGCAGAAAAACGTCGTTCGAGTCACGCAAATGACATAAGAGTGCCAACGCTCGCTTCAATGGAACACGTTTAAGGGGTAAGGCGAAGTTATAATTGAAGCTGCCGTATCTGTGAGCAATTTAGTGTTCAGCGGTAAAAGTGGAAACTTCGATGGAAACCTGTTTTCTATAGTAGTTAATTGTGAAAATAGTTATGAAGGAAACGGAAATGAGAGATGATGAATGCACAGGTTCGTGCAGAAAATCTGCGTCGAATGCCCATTCTTATTTTCGTTTAGTTTCTAAAAATAATTTCCATTAAAAATGTATCTGTTAAATAATTTTTATTGTGAAATTTTTAATATTAACCATTTATTGGTTACCTCTATATAAAGATTTCTTCTTTAGTCGACATTGCATTGTATATTCGATTTTAAATTTTATCGTCTATACTTGAATTTTGATGTTTTTATTGCTTCGTATGATTTTACAAACAAATTTAGCTTTGCATTATATTTTATTTTATACGAAAAACTTTTTTTATATAACGTTATAAAGTACTGACATTAATAAACAAAGATCCATTCTCATCATGGATGATATATTTCTATTGATACCGTGACTATTGAGAACCCGAGGATTCGAGTTTTTATTGTATTGTTTTTGTTCAATTTTATTAACGCTTTGTTAGTTCTATACAGAATCATATTTCCTGAAAATGTGTCTTTCTTTATAAATTTTCGAAATACTTTCTGTTGATTCAGGTCGGCAGGAGATTTTTGTTCTTCGTATTTGTTTTGTAAAAGTATATTTTACTGCAAAGTGAAAAACGAAAAAATTATGTTTGACAACACTCACCTATACACAATCACATCCTTGTGTTCATGTCGACATTTTCTACTCGGCCTTAAAATTGGATTTTATATCCCAGTGACAAAAAAGAATAATTTTTTAATTAATAATTTTGTTTACTATTATCTATAAAAGCAAATAGTTTTACGTTGTTAATCAAAGTTACTATATGTATTTATACATCCTTAGTAATTTTACAATCATATAATATGAAATGTAAAAAATTAATATATGCTAATTGTACAAGGAAGTAACTGCAATTATTATCTATTACTTTCTTCGTCGTTGTTTTCGTTAAAATAATTTTCATCGAGTTGTAAAAAGTCGCTATACATAATACCACACTCGGAAGCACAAATAAGATTGGACGAAATTACAATTTTATCTGTTAAATGGTATAATTGTTGTATTATTTTATAAGTTGCTTAGATAATATGTATTATTAAATATCATTTTGTATCATTGCCCTGCATTAAGTGATCGAGTTTGCAGTGTCCGTTACGTAAGTTACATTAACACGATAAAACGCACATTAAATAACGCTCGAGGTGAACTTTCATATCATGAATGAAGAGAGAAAGAGATGAAAGCAATTGAATACGGAACTGTACCCGCAACTGGTGCCACAAAGTAATTACAAACATGCGAAAAATTTCTCTAACGATGCAAGAAACGTACAATTTTTTAACAGTCCGCAAAGCTTTAGCATGAATCTTAATCGATGCTCGGCTCTTTGTCGATTTGCAGTAGCTACATTTCACCTGGCATCCGGCAAAGAACCTGCCGACGGAAAATTTGCGAACGACCGGCTGATTAACGGGAGATCGGAAAGTTTCACGATTCGGAAACGGTCTTTCTATCCAATTGGTGGTGAACGCTGAATCGACGGGACTTTCGCCGTTGGTTTATGATGCCCTCGTCCAGTCACTGGGACGAACGACTTATCCTTACGTAACGATCCAAAAGAGAGCAAAAAAGGATTTTCTCGAAGGCAGTAAGAGAGCGAGAGAGAGAGATGAGAAGTGCGAGCTGTTTTGGATTATGCAAGTCGAGTGCTGTGTGGGTCACATAATAATTAACCTAGGTAAAAAATATGCAGGCGCCATTCGATTATGTAGTATGCAAATTTTGACTCTGAGACTGGCATAAGTAGGTCTAAAAGTACATGGAATCTCATAATTTTTAACGTATGTCGACCACTGCTGTTTTAGTAAAAATTAAAAAGATAATTACTAACATAAGATGATTATGTGTACGAAATCTGCACACGAAAATATACAAACACCGAATGAAAATGTAGTATATTTAGAACTTTGTTCACATAGAAATTGAGTAAAAATATAAATAACTTCTAATCGAAACAAAATATATACTTTTCATCAAATTTCATTGTGCTCGATGCTAGTAAAATTGATGTGTTTACGCAAACAAATTAGATAAAATCATCCACATGGCGACATCTTAATAATAATAAATTTAAATTACTTTAAAACAAGTACATAAATAACTTCTTGCTCCTATAAATTAGATTAGATTTCGAAGGCTATTTAAGGAATAAATAGCCTTCGAAATTATAACATTATATCAAAGACTAGTTCGCATGGGGGAATCATCGTTCTTCAGTGCTGCACGTAGGTATCAAAATTACTGTATATAAATTAAATAAAATGTATGAAATACACGTCCGTCAAAGTGACTGCTCTGGGATTATAACTAAGTGAGAGCTTCCGCAGATATGAAATATACTCTATATTTTACCGAACCATTAACGTCTCAAGTTCATTGTTTGGATAATTATCTTAGTTTATCAAAATCGGGATGGATCGGAAGTTGGAACGTCTGCCTTCAATACGGAATTGCCTTATAATACGAGGTTTCTATTATAATTCTAATGTTTTGTTTTGATACATTTCATATTTTGTATCTATATAATAAACTGGGCGAATGAAGAAAAGTTCAAGGTTTCATGAAACATTAACGTAAGCGTAACCAATGGAACAACAAACTTCCCAAAAATAATCGAAATATTACACCTTGAAAAAAAGGCAATCATGTTGCACGCTGATTGCCGTGCGAAGGCGACCTGACAAAACAGAATCTCAAGCAGCAATTTATATGTAACGATATCGTGCGATCGGGTCAGTCATTAAATAATCCCGGGCCAAAGATGCGTTACATAAGTTACATTAACCCCGCACAGATATATACCTGCTCTTTGCGCATTCTCTTGGCATTATTAAGTAACGCCTGAACTCTCGTGTGTCCCGACTGTTTATAATCGCTCTCTCACAAAGAACCCATAGCGATCCAACAACTGCAGGCGGCATCATCATCGTCCCGCGAAATCCAACGCCGACGTAACCAAATACACATCCACCGACCGCGTCGTTAAACCCTACCTCCATACACGTACAGTCACGAAGGCACGAGAAGATTTTCTTTGTGCAGAGCGCGACTCTCACTCGCCGCGCGCCAGAGAGAGAATCTCGCGGAAGTCTGACTCTCTCGGTGGGTGTACGCACATGTACACACACATACATGTGAGCAGCGCGCGATCGAGGAAATCGGCGCCCGACGAGATATTGCGCAAACGCGAAACGAGACTTGGCGCGAGGCATAAGGAGACTGGCTTCACCGCGCGTCGTTACATGCGCGCACGATCACGGGCTGATATATCGGTAAGAGTGCAGAGTAGGTGTGTATATATATACGCGACTCGGTCGCGCTTCCGACTTCGGAGTGAATTAAAGATGTGTTGGCGGCACAGTTAGGCGTGAAAGTGCGCTGCTTGTATATCGGCATGAGAGTTCTGTTTACCTTTTTTTCAACGATCAAATCGCCGTGCATAAAGTTGAGCCTTATCGCGCTGTGGTTACAGTGTATTATATAGGCTGAGGAAATCGTTTTCGCTTTTGCAAATCGGAACTGGTATACACTGGGATCGGGAAATGCAAATTCGAAGATGCTATCCTGTATGACTTGTATATGGTAATTGTGAGATTAAAGCAAACGCAGAAATAATTAAATTAAAGTAAATGTTGAAATAATGTATAAAAAGGGACAAATGGTTAAAAACAAAATTTTTGTGCATGTATAGGAAGATAAACACTTTTGTTCGAGATTTTCTGAAATTCGTTTAAAAAGAAACGGCTGCTAGGAATATGGGCATATATTTAAAAACCGTTTTCGCTTTACTGTTCACCTCTTTTGACTTGATTATAATCTTGATGTTCCTGTTTTTACTCCGTTGACGCAGATACCATTAAGGTAACGATCTCAGTCATATTTACAGCCGGAATCTCCTGAATGAATTGTCTTCACAACAAATAAATTGTTATTTGACAGGTTATTTGGGCGTGCATTACGTTTAAATGAAGGAGGCAATCAATTTGATGTACACGTTTTGATTAAACATAAGAAGTTTTTAGCAATGTCGTAAATATATTGAAACGATGACTCCTAAATGTATGAACTTTACCATGTACCGAAATTTCTACTTGGTTCCTTATAACGGAGTGTTGATATAATACGAATAAATTTCATTTTCTTTTTCAGGGCACATTACTCTAAGGATTAAATGATAAACATAAGATATATAGCAATAATGCGTTCTATAAAAATTATAGCTTAATAAAATCAATTTTTTGTTATTTCAATCGCAAAGCTACCTCCTTTCTATTACAATATTTAATAAATAAATCAAAATATAGAAGTAAAAAGGATATCGAATTGATATGCTGTTCAAGACCAAAAATTCTCTCAGTTTTCTTCCAATCCCAAAATCGCATTCGAAAGTTCTTATACTTCGGCTGTGATGTAATATTCAAGACGCAGTGGTGGTCCAGACTCGATCGGCTTATACGTCGCGTATAGCGCACTCAAAATATATATATTGAATCCGTAGCAACTGAAGTAAAAGAAATTTAAAAGCGATACTCATCATAAACAGTATTTTACTTTCAGATACATTTGCAGGATTTTCAAATCCAAAAGGAGATTATTGTGCATGAAAGATGTTTTTGATTGATGTTTTAGCTATACCTAATATTTTTCACTTCCGTTGAATATGATATTGTAAAACTATTTTTAAAATAAATAATCAATTTTATGTACGAACATTATTGCTATATTATTTGAAGCCTTACGAGTGCAATTATATATACATGATTATATCAATATTTTCTATGCAGATTTCGATCTAAATACATAATTAATAACATTTTTATATTTATGCGTTACATAATATATCAACATTAACACGAAGTTTGGCTTTATTATATAATAGTTCATTCCCATATTATATGATATAAGAATTTTCGCGCTGCAAAATATTAACAAAGGCGCTTGCTTTATGTCTTTATCTATAAAGAGACGAAAATAAAAATCAGCCTACTTGATAAGCCTTCGATAAGATATACCTATATATCTATAAACTTATTTTAATAATTATTTGAATGCCATCAAGTATAATTTTATACTCTAAGAAAAAACAATGTTGGTCTACTCAAATACGCAATTGAACATCCGATTAAAGGTAAATAACTGTATAATACAATCTATTAAAATTAATGCCACTCTCCATCTTCTAAAAACAAATTTTCCCATCCGCCATAGGCATAATCGCATTCAACCATGGAAGAATTATTAAAGTGTTTTTCACATCGTGCGGCACTTCCTAGTTCCAGCTCTTACCGCGTCCGCCGCGCACGACCGATGCATCTCTAATGCTCATCGGCTCTCTCGCGTTGACAGCGACGCGCGCGTCGATCGCGATTTCACTTTTTCGCGCGCAAGCTATAGTAAGTATGTGTGCGTGCTCGTAAGAGAATTATTATGGCCGGAAACAAAAATGTCAAACCAATCGGTTATGGGAAATATTTTAGCGTCGCGTAGGAGTGCGTATGTTCGCTTGAATAAAGTTGAAAAGGATGCGGTGCCTTGAGAAACGAAGGTAATTAATTATTTTCGAAAAATCGAACCCATTTTTGGGAGTATTACGTAATGTGCGAAAGAGTATGTAAGAGGAGTTAAATGCGTGTATATTGCCGGAATAAAAAATTAAGGTTGCGTAATTTTATTCATTTGAAGTAAATCTACGCGTTCTTTTATATTCACACATTAAAAAAGCGTATAAGAAAGTGCAAGGTTGCGAATTGCATTTATATGTGTATACCTGTTATAAAAGAAAATGTTCACGATAAAAAAGTTTAATTTACAAAATTTGAAAGCTTCCAAAGCAAACGAATTTTAAAATACAAATCAAAGCTAATATATACGGGTTATTCTGTAGTTTCACCAGATGAAATTTTCAACCAAAACGTTTGTAAAATCGTACGCGGTAATGAGTTTCGACGGCGAAGGTGTGATGAGGGGGAACCGCCATTATGCCGTATTTATGTATTGTTGCTGAAAGTGAAAGGAAGTTGACGAGCTCTTTTGCCGACGCGGTTCTTGCTTTTCGAGCCTTCTCCAGATATGCGCGCCTCGCTGCTACGAATTTCTGCGCGGGATGACAGCGGACATAAATCACAATCGTAATTTCACGCGGCAGAGAATCCGCAAACAAAAAATAAGAAGCAAGTGTCTTCCTCTATTTACAAAAGAAGGAGAATCGCGCCATCAAGCGATTTCAAATTATTTATACAGCGCGTCGACAGATAATATTTGTGATTGGTCGTAAAAGATTTCCTTCCGAAAATAGTACTTGGGAGAGTGATTAGCCTTCGTCCATTGTACCGAAATGATGCGCGTGTGTCGCGCGACGGACGAAAAACTGTCGATTCATCATTCGCGTATATGCTCAGAATAGCATCTTATACAGGAACTGCATGCACACGGCGATGCTTAAATGCAGTGAAACGCATTAAAGATCTTTATATAACTTTCGTTTGTACGCACGTGATCTTTGCATTATCCGAAAATTGGTTTCGAGTATATGCAAATGAGCCTGGCGGCAAGAGATATTTTAACGTTTATAATAATAACACTAAATGATGTTATTGATTGTAGGTTTTTTTAAATGAGAAAAACCATCGTGCGTGAAAAAATTATTTTCTAAGATTAAGCAATTCTTATGATTAATGATGTCTTATTTGTGATATATTGAGACGACGAAACCCACAATAGCCATACTGAAAAGGCATAGAAGTCATCATCTTTACCATAATTCGCGTGATAAATAAGACGTTCGTAACTTAAGCCACGCGGCTTACATTTCGTAAATTGAAAATACTGAACCGTCGACTGCCGTAAATTTTAGTCCTGCATAAGCGATATGGCCTTTGTCCGCCGTAAATATATACAAACAGTTACGCGAAGTTATGGTATACATTATCCCAAGGTTATATACTCCATAAAATTGACTGCACATCCATAACGAGCAAAAAAAAAATGTTTGTCCGAGTTTTCGCGGATATTTTTAAATTTTACGCTATTGGCAAGTACAAATCGGTACTCAAGTCCTCGAACACCTTGAACTCACCGCGAAACCACCAAACAATACCGCCTCGCAACTCTCCCTACATCGAAAGACACCAGCGTTCGTCCATCCAGCCGCACGCTTGCGCGAGAATAATCGGCGAAAGGAAGAGAGACACATTTCTCAATCCGTCCCTGCCGCGCGATGCGGTAACGCACTCTCGTGTACAGGCCCCGAAAAAAAGTACCGCTGCCCACGGATGTAGGAGTCAGTATACACACACACACTTACACAGGCGTGTGCAGCTTGCCCGAGAGGTGATTGTACTTATATATATATACACGCTCCTCTCCCGCATGTGCAACTTTCTCAGAGAGCGCTACGCTACCTAGTGAGCGGGGCCCGGCGCGAGAGCGCGCGTTACAAACGCGGAAGAGTTATTTTGCCGAGCGCCCCGGCCACGAAGCGCGCCAGTGTTTCTGCGCGCGCTCGACGGATAGCATCGCAATCTCTCACTCACTCACACGCACTCGCTCGCAACGCGCGCTTGGACTTGCGGACGATCCGAGAGAACGAAAGGAAGGAAGAAAGACGTTGCAGTGTGTCCGAGGTGTGTGATATTGGGGAGGAGCGGTGGAGGATTAAGGTGAGTGTGTGCGTGTGATGAAGGTCGAAGGGATTTTTGGTGGGTGAGTCGGTGATGTGCTGGAGAGAGTTGCTGATGGCAGGGGTTGGGAAATGTTCTTTTTAGGTGTAACCTGTGCAAAGCCCCTTTGTTTACAAGTGATGTTTATGACTTTGGATTTAAAAGACTGTAGGTAGTTGTTTACTGCGAATTAAAGTTATGAAATTGCCAAAAGAAATGGTGTGTCTAACTGTAAATCATTCTGCATTATTTGTATATTTCTATTTGTTTAATGCTATTTCGTTTGATTTGTACCTATATTTAGATTCGCTGATTTTTGTTTTATATAACTAATAGCAAAAACCAAACGCACTGTGCGCGTAGTGTTTTGTTTTTAAGGTTATGAATATACAATTGTTATGATTTCATTTTAATTAGTTTAAATGATAGGGTAATCAGATCATTTGTCAAAGCATGATAAAAAAAAATTAATCTTTTTTTATTCTAATTTGATTTAATTCTTTAGTTTTAAATATAGTTGAGAATAATAATTCAATTTTAAAAATTCAAAAGTAGCGAATTTTCGCGCCTATTTCTTGTAGACCAATCAAAATCCATCTTTAAATGCTTCACAACAACCTTCCTAGTTCTTTATTCACTTAATGTTTCCTTGACTTGGATATAGTCATACATTCTAAGGGTTGATCCGATTTCCGGTTTATAATGATGTATAATAGCTAACAATTAAAAACACGTCACTTGTAAGAAGAGTGCGCACCGTTTGGAATATCTTTTCAGTATTTTTATCTTGATCTTATAAGCTCTTGTTTCTATGATAAGAACTATATCATTCAAAACAATGAAGTTTTTGATAATAATCTGATCCCAATTTATCTTACGACTCTGCGAGAACTCGCTTTAAAAAAATAATAGGAAGAGCAAATCATAATGGACGGAGAGAGCTTCAATTGGCCTTCTTCCGTGGAAGTAAAAATTCATTTGATCCAAAGCTAGCGAACATGAGAAGAGTAATAAAAATGCATTGAAAATTTGCATAAAAATTTATTTTAATATATTTTTTGACGGTCTCTGAACTTTACATAATTATTCATAACAAAACTAAAAAGATATGAATTTATTTCTTAATTTAAAAAAGGAGTGTGCGTGAACAAGTGTCTAGTATTACCCTGAGACGGCTCGTTTAGCAGCAGTAAAGCGCTAGAAGCGGAACTAAGTCCCGCTCTCGTGAATTCCACTTAATAATTCACCGCGTTGTCTTTTAGCTTATGAAACGAATTTGCACAGAAATATGCCAAAAAGTAAATAAATGTAAGTGCTTGATTCTTTGGAAATCCGTGCAGTGAAAAATTCAATTACAAATATTTCATATTAATAGTAACAAGTGTAGTATGGAATTTAATTAATTATTGGTCAACATATCTTCAAAATAATATCCGTTTACGACAATAAGATTTTTTTGTTTCTAAAAGTTTATTCTCTGACTTCTGATACATAGAGCTATTTGCAAAATAGTGTCATTTATGGTTTCCTTTGTTATAGATTCTTATGACACAGTAGCACCACATTTTTACCTATATTCGACTTTAAATTGAATTTAACTTCTTATGGGAATGAACCTTTGATCGGAATAAAGTTGAAGTTACGTAATGTGAAAGTTGGTGAGATAATCATAAACTTTTTAGGGCTTAACGAAACTGGTCCTATAATCGAAGTATCTTTTAACAGTTAAAAACAACCACTCTTTCCATATAATTTTACTTCTAACATATATTATCAATAATGGTGTTTTGTTGTTGAATTGTGTATATAAAGAACTGAAAACTTCACAAAGAGTGATTACAAGAATAATTATTTTATTACAAATGAAAGTAGCTACATAATTCATAAATTATTTATATTCAAAACTAATTAACTTTATAAGATGTGTAGTTTTTTTACTTCGTGATTATAAGTTTAAATAAAGTCAGGAAACCGTACTGTTTATTATACTGAGGTTAGTGAAAACATTTCTAATGGTTTAAACGTGAATGTTTTTTTCAATTATTATTAAATTATCGACAGTAAACCCAGTAGACTATGCGTTACATAATGATAACAGGAATAAAATTCTTTGTACATTTACTGTTCAATATTATGTAACATTTTTATTAATCTGATAAAGAAGTGTTTATAAATTTGTTTATATAAGAATACTATGAAATATTTAAAAATTATTTCATAGCGATACAATAATAAAAATGAATAATTATTTTAAAGTAAATAAATTGATTAGAAATAATATCTGTGTTTCACAAAAAAGTATCAGAACAATCCAATTTTCAACATTTCAATTTTATATTTAAGACCATATTTACGATTGATGGAATTGCTTTTTATTATAAATTAACAATGGCACCACAATTATTTAGCATAAATTATTTGTGTGAATTAAAATTAGTTAACGAATAAAGCTTTTTAGCTTAAGAGATGTTGTAGAGATAACTTTATGTCTCTAACCGTTTTGACTGTTGCTCCATTATGTAAGGTGAATGTCCTGAGCGCAAAGCAGTTATAATAACTTTGCAGTGTCGCCATTTCGTTACGACGTATAATTAAAATGATCGTTAGAAGGTTAATTGAGCTATTTATTGTGAAATGTAGGCCTTTTTTCACGCTAAATTATTTTTAGGATTTCTATAGAGGAAACTTATATTTTATTTTTTTTCTACATCTTAGTTTTTCAATGAAGGCTTCTTAAGAAATATGAAACTCAGTCTTTCATACATACAGATAATTAGTCATATTGTTAACTGATCATTCTTCAAGTTGTTTGGAATATAAGGTCAAAATTATTTATATAAATTTGTAATCGGATTAATTTGACGAAAAAACGATGCAAAACCTATCAAGGGCTTCAGTGTCCTTAAAACCACCTTTGACTTTTAGTATTGTAAATTTTAATATCTTAGATCATTACTTGTTAATAATAAATCATTACTTGAAATAATAAAGAAATTTCCGAAAACAAATGAAAGTAGTGATAAGCATCCTACTTGTTATTCAAGGAACGTTTGACCTCTATGTCTCCTAACGGGATGTATGCGACCTGCTGACCATTTAAAAGACTAAAACTGATTACAATTAAAATTTGTTTATCTACATCAACGTTACGCACTTGTCTGTTTAATTATTGGATTCGATAAAAGCTGTCAAATCTTCTATAAAGTAAACTATATTATAATATTTAGATATGCTTTTACTCAGATGCATTTTATGCCATAATTTAAGAAAATCTGTACTAGTTTCTCTTTCACTTTACTTTACAAGTAGGTGAACACGAGTAAACCTTGTGTTATTGTATGATAAATGTGACAACGGTTTCACTGTACTATTGTCTATAGAATAAAGTGAATCTAATCATTCCTTATTTGGGGTGAAAAGTTTGTTTGTATCCTTGATATAGTTATTTATCACTTGTTAATTTACATGTTTACCTTTGATATTTTTCCTTAATACATCTGTCGCCTTGTAAATAACTTTTACCTAGCCTATGTCTACAATGTTTTTATTGCAATACAACAAATTAGTAGTTATATTTTTTTCACTACAAAAATAGTTCATTTTTATTTAGTATGAAATTAATATAAAATAGAAAAAGTATATTTACTATACACATTTTACTATTTCCGGAATAATTGGTGAACAAATGTTTCATTTTCGTTTGAAGTTAAGCCCTTTCCTAAGATTGTCTTAATTAAACGAGCTTTCGTTCCGTCTTATTGTGAATACTCTTGGCTATCTCGTATTCTCTTCTACTTTCGTAATTCTGTTTAGCTCGATTAAACCTGTTGATATGCGTCGAAAACAAGTTGTGTATAAGGAAGAATATTCTTAGAGATACGTTTAATGCCGTATTTATTTCGCTCAATTAGGTAAATTAAATAATTCATTTTACTCTTCAAAACGTATTTTCTATAATTTTGAATGTGGAATTAATATAAACAAATTATTCCTCACGAAATATTGTATTTATTTGAACTTGTCGTATATCTGATAAAAAAGTATAGCTTGGCGTGCAGATAATGAAACGATGCCAAAGAAATGTATTTTGATGGGGATGTTGCCTCTTATACATATAATTTAGTAGAATTTGCATCGTAATGATATCTTTTGAAAGATGCACCTCCGTAAAAGTACAATAAAAATGTTTATGCCACGTCATCTATATGCTGATTTGATAAAAAATGCAGACGTGAAATGTTTGCTTTGATAGCAGACGAAATAAAAATATGAAAAATTGCAATAAATATTCGTTCGCGTCAAAAGTATTTTATAAAAAAACAGCCGCTGACGCATCGGCAACACATACACTTAAATTTACAATCTTCACAAATTGTTTCACGTTCGATAAAACATAAACTTTGTTTCTGATACAGTTATGAAAGCTGAAATATAAAATCATTTGGTTATTCAACTTCACTCACCTGGCCATTTGTTTTATTATAAGAAAACTATTAGTCCGACCAAATTATCTCAAGAAATACTTTGAAAAACTCTGGTAATAACGATAAGGAAAAACACTCCAGAAAAAACGGAATTCTTTTAAAAAACTGCATTATGCATAAAAGATTTCCTCGTTCCTCATATCTACCATTAATATCGCCCACCAATAACGATTACAAAAACACGAGACCGCGATTTTTAAAACCTGTCGAACGCCTTACTCCCACTAAATCGTCCCAATATCTCGGGCAAATTCCACAACCCATCGTCACGTCGTTCATTGTTTATCTCTTCCCACGACGCGTCCCTACTCTTCTTCAGCAAACGGCTTTTTCGGCGCGCAGCGACGTTCGCTGCCAAGGCGAACGGGAGAACCGAACCGGTTGAGCGACAAAATTTTTCGTCTTTTTCGCGCGTTCCGTTCCCTACGTCTGTACCTTACCAGCGCCTGTTTTATCTCACTCTATCTGCTCCATAGAGGCGCGCGCGCTGGGGCCTGGGAAAATAAAACCACACAATGGGCGCGCGGAGAAGGGACTGCGAATGAAAGAGAAAGAGAATCTGCGAGTCTCTCGGCGGCAGCGTCAGTCGCGTTTTAGTTGTTTTCCTGGTCGCGTGTGCGCGCGTGTGTGCGAGGAAATGAAAATAGAGGCCCCGGCGAAAGGAGTTTCGGATGCGCGGACCGGACGGCGCTTTTAGGCGACTTGTCTGTGTGTGCGTTTGCGGTGACGTGTGTCTCGTCGCGTCAGAAAGGTTTGAGTGGCGAGTTCGGGGACTATGGGCTTTTTTTGTTGCCTGTTGACGAATTTTTCGAGGTGTGTTTGTTTGGATTAGGAATATGGAAAGTTTTGTTTTGCTTGCCGCGATGCAAAATAGGAGGCTGATCTTAAAACACTTGTGGAGAAAAAGTTTTGTTCGTTGATTTTCAAGAATTGCATTTAAATATTTAATTTATCCGACACTTATTTCTTTTGATAGTCATTCAATTCAACGGTTTGATAATCAATCAATTCAAGGTGTCTGCGCAGTATGAAATTCTTTTTGTTTTTACATTTTTGTATAATATGTAACCGATTGAGGTGGTATCGTTTGTAAATATTTTTAGTTCGAATTATTTTTCTTGTGAAAATTTTGCTTATCCAATATTTCTTTAATCATCATACTTTTTACAATTTTAAATTTTGCTTACAAAAATATTATACGTGAATTCAGCGTACTTTCTGCCGGTCATTATCGTACACAAAGTGTATGATTTCATTCAATCTTGAATTTAAAACAAAGAAATAAGAGTCTTACTCATTGCACTTTTGATAATATTTAAACTATATAAACCGAGGCAAAATGAGCCGACGGTGAGCATTGAGTTAGTGGGAGTAATAAAAGTCAATTAAGAAAAAAAAAATTATACCCTTGCCAGTATTCACCTCGGAAAATTCGTGAAATCCAGCAGAAAAATGGTACGTTCTCAATCTCATTAAACCTCTAAATCCGTCACGAATTTCAGTAAAAAAAAAGAAAACAACAAGAAGCTTCAGTGCCTCGTTTAAAAGGCTGCAATTCCCAGTGCGCGTAACCGAGGCGGTATTTCGAAAACCGCATCGTACCCACGCACCTTGCCCAACCCCCTCGTAACTCGCTGAGAGAAAAAAGGATCAGCGTGTCTAAAACCGCAGAAAGTCTAGGCTCTTGCCCAAACACGCGCACGCACAGAGCGACCGCAGCACCACCTTCTCTTTCTCCTCTATCATCATCATCATCCTCATCATCATCATCATCATCGTAATCAGGATCAGGAAAAATGCTCGCCTACGTCTCGGCGTTCGGCAGAGCCGCGCCACCGGTGAGTTACTTATCCTCCTGCCTTTGCCGCGGTCGCACCCGCCCTCCTCTTTGACAGGGGATGCGCACACTATATAGACGGGCGTGCATATATATATATATATATAACCGGGCAGGTCTATAGCCAGTGAAAGCACGCGACGCTGCCGCCGCCGCAGCTGACCCTGACCACGTTTTGCAATTACACGGCGGCGGTGGCGGTGACGGCTATATACATGCGCTGCCGGATGCACCGCCGCGGAACTCCTAATGCTTGGTATTATCGGCTCTTCAGCACCGAGGAATTTTATTCTTCTCTTGTTTCTTCTTTTTTTTATGCCGAGCGATGCGCCCCCCTGCAGCGCGCCGATAACAAAAATTATACGGTACAGTTGCATTGTTAGCGGCGTGCAACTGTGTTGTCGTGCGATTATGGTCTTTGGAAATGTCGCTCCGAATTGGATTAGTCCAGCGAGATTTATTGTATTGGGAGCTTTGGTGCGGATGTATATATGAGTATTTCTCTGGAACTTTAAACTTTTAGCTGAATAGTTGAGGTATATTCACTAAACTTATTTTTTTCTGCTCTAGATACCCTAAATAACGATAAACAGGGTGTGCTCCTCATTTATAACATAGTTTTTTTTTATTTTGTATGCTTATGCACGTGCGAGTAAGCGTGAGCGACATATTTTTTTTTTCAAAATAAATCTGAATTTTGTTAGGCACCCCCGGAATTAGATCAAAAAATCGTATGTGGAAAAAGAGCAAGATATAAATTAAACCTATTTACGGGTGTGTATGTGTGCCACTACAAAATGATGATTTTTTAGACGAGGGACCCATCGACATCACGTCCTTTAGAAGGCCATAATTAATTTTTTATAAATGGCACACTTATGGTGGAGTTGAGATACTGTTTCTCTTTTCAAGACGAACAATTTACGCCCCCGAAAATGAAAGTTGTTTTTTTAAACGGACAAATAGTATTTAATTTTAATTTTAGTTTTTGCTAATAGTAGGCGCATCGTATCGGTTAAAATTTTTTGAAAATTTAATAATAGATGATACCCTAAAATAATTGGTAAAACGTTTAGCAAAGAGTCTTTTTAACGTTGTTTAAAAGTTTTAAATTTTTGTCCAGTACGAGGACGAAATGTCTAAATGTAGGTCTTTTCCCATGTGCCCTTGATTAAATGTGAGTTACATATTGTAGAACATGTTACCGGAAGTGGATTTTATAAATATTTGTTTAAGTAGCAAAATATCTGAGAAACCATAGATATGTAACAGTATTTTAAAAGTTCAAAGTTTGGGAGAATGGCTCATATATACTGAGAAAAAAAAGTTCGTAATTTTTTACAAGAATAAAAAGAAAAGTTTTGTAGAAAAAATTACCATATTTCGATGTAATCGTGATACAGACTCAGATCCTGATAAAAGTTATGATGATTTATTGTAAAAAATCTTATCTCGATGGCAATTTTTGTGATGTATTCAGTCTGTCCCGCGATTACCATACAATACGGTAATTTTTACTAGAAAACTTTTCTTCGTGATAGTCTTTTAATAATTACCATTCTGTTTGTAAGACTGCCAGAGACTATATCAACTCAAAAAATTACGATACTTTTCAGATAATTTTTCAATTTCCTATATTTCTAGTAAAATTTCGTAATTTCGTAATTAATTAATTAGTATTGTAATTTGGTCACTGAAATACTACTGTATAAGGTTCCAAAACGTACGATTGTAGATATTATTGCTTTTAGTGCGATCAAACGTATACAAAATTAAAGAACACTAAAATGTGCAACTTCTGATTTTTTTAACTTTTTCGTTCTGTTACTATACTTTCAGTAGTTCGGAGAAAAACATGTAAAAGTCTATATTATCTAGTTTCACGTTTCTTTGTACTCCACACGAAATTTTTCTGGCCTTAATAGTTCTTTGAAGTACAGACTTTTCTTATGAAAATATTCATAACTTGAATTTTTGAGGTATGCGGATATTATTCGGATAGTCGGATCATGACCTGAACTACTTTACAACTAATATTGATTAATAAGCCATGAATCCTTTGCTTGTTAATACGGACAAATTGTTATCATTTTTAACAAAAGCGTGTATAATATTACGTTAATCCTAAGAAGTACTGAAAAAAACCAGTTTCACTTTAGTGCGTATATCAATTAAATTAACTACTACCCACGAGCTTTTTTACATCGAGTATTATTTATTTCTCAATATAAAAAATTAATTAAAGAGCTATTTCTGAACTGATGTAATAATAAAGTGTCATTCAATAATGACTGATATTTATTTTAATCACAACGCTGATCTAATAATTAGAACATTTTTTCCTCCCACAGACTCTTTTGTCATTGTGCATTTTTATTAATATTTTATACTCATTTTTATACAAACCGCTTAATTTTAGAACCGCTTAATAGATGTGCTTATATCTCAAAACCATACCTTACACAGCCTCAATTGTTTTGTAATTACGAGACAAACAAACAACATTAATTTCTCAATGATTACAAGATGCCGTTGGCTAAAGTAAATACAACTTCCGAATGTCCAATATAAGCTTACTGCAACTCGCACACCGCACTTACAGGAGTAGATCTATCACGTTTTCACACAGGCAATAATTAATTTGAAAGTACCGTAAGTGAGAATCCCGGGTAGCTATATACGTGTCTTACAATGTACCTCTGTTTCTCCTCGAACCCTCTAATTCCCGCGCTGTTTAATCAACCTTAACATCAGCTCGGGCTCATTTTTACCTCGGATTAATTAAAAAATTTCAGCACTGAGATCGGATGGGAGTTTTAGTGAAACTACCGTGCGCAGGGACCGCGCTTTCCTTTTCACATATAGACAGCATTCGCGTGTTGTGTGTACATTCAGGAGCAGTACACTCTCACCTCGTTACCTTCGGGAATCGTAGCTCCGCGTAGGTACAAACTGGCTGAATACATTCAATGCAGTTTTCCTGATCAGGTTTTTACAAGCACTTTTTGCTCCTCTTTCCTAAACAGAGAGGCACTAACTCGATGGTGTTTATAATTTCCTATGGACACGTCTGATGGTTTATCTATCTATATTAATGGGCCTAGTTTTGAGTTTGATTTTGGAACGAAGAAATCGTTATTACATGAAACGTAGATATAATCATTTCTTTTCCCGGAATACGGTCAACAGGAAGAACATGACGTCCGTTTTCAGGATTGTTTTTCTCTACACTTGTGAATGACATTTTTCTGGCCGATTCTGTCCAATTAACATATCGCCATTTATTCATTTGTTTATCCTTGGCAAATAAACTAGAATATTAACTGCCAGAATTACCATATCGAAATGAGACGCCTCAATTGATTCTGTATCAGATTTCTCAACTCATAAGAAATATCATGCTAAATAATTGCATTCCCCCATGGACACTAATACACCAGACCAGGCAATTATCCATTGGAATTGAAATTGCTACTCCCCACTCACCCACCTCGATAACTCTTACATTTTCTGCGTATCACAATAATGCGATTGGGCTTATAATCACATGTAATCATCGATCCCATGTCTCTTATTGAATAAATTACGCAATATACCAAAGACGCGCGCGCGATATCTCATAAATTTCGCATCAGCGCGTACCTTTCGCAACCAACAAGAAAACTTCATACTCATCCAAAGTGCAGATGTATCGGCAAAAACGTCTTACCGATCACAAAGAACTGGACTGTTTTTCTCTGCCGGCAAAAAGCCCTATACGCTCATCGGCTCGCGCGCGTGGCCTTGGCGGGTTCCGTGCCCCCGAGCCGCATTTCCATATAGCGCTCTCGTGTGTGTGTGTGTCTGTGTATGCAGCGACGACTGCCTTTTTCTCTCTCTCCCTCTGCACGGTTGTTCCCTTCACGCGCGCATATAGCCGGGATCATCGGCGCGCCACGTGCGCGCGATATATATTGGCGCTTAAAAGATGCAGCGCGAAACGATATACGAGGTGGAATGACCAAGAGAAAAACGGGTTGTCGCGTGTGTGAGACGTTGTTTCCTTATCCGTGAAGTGAATTTTTTTATTATTATTTTTCCTTTTCCTTTTTTTTAACGAGTTACGTTGAGCGGGTATAGTTTAGCGCTCATGTTGAAATATTGTACGGCTTTATGTGGATAATTAAGGTGTAGTTGAGGTATTTTCTTCAAGGAATTTCGAATCGATAGTGAGGGGAAGGTAGTTTTGCAGGGGAGAAGTTTGACGAAGTTGGAAGTTAATGGAATGTTTATGGATTCATTAGAATATGGCATCGGATGTTGTTTTAGACTTGACGTTTTGGCATTCCGAATTGTAATTTTTACAAATTTAATGGATATTATAGAAAATCAAGATATACATAATAGTAGGCATATGTAGTGTATACAGGTAGACTTCTCGAAAGATTGAATAAGCTATTCGTCTGAATGATAGTTACAAGTCAAGAATGTAAGGAATTTTGTTAGTAAATTGTTACATTCATTAATCACATTGTGTGGCTTGTCAGCTAGCAGGACCACATACAGAAAGTTCTTATGGTAACAATTACAATATTTGATTGTAAACATGGGACAGACTCAAATAATCATGAAAATTTCTACATTCACAGTAAAAATAGCTATGCATCTAGTAAAAATTGTACTTCGTATACCCGTACCGAAAAGTAGTTATAAACGTTGACGTATACAATATTTATTTCAATTATAAGAGCTTTTGATACTATAATTTAAAAGGGTTATTTTTTCATTATATTCTGATATTTTAATCAATCTTTCTTTACTTCAAAAGCCAGGAATTGCAAACGTTTTCCGCATACCTTATTATTTTGCACTTTGCACTTAAAAAAGAAACTTTCATACAGATGTCAATAATTACGGTTTCATTGAAATTTCTGCTTAACTTAATTCATTACTCACCAAGTGCAAGGACTTCAAGTAAGTAAATTTATAATAAAAATTAAGCGCGCAGACATTTAATTATCCAAGTGACAATTTCGTACAACACACAACCACAGGAGTGTAAGCACTAAAGCGTTTCACTGTCACTGCATTTTTGACCAGCTTGCCTAACATTAGCGAGCATTAGTCACTGCCTTGGCGAATTTTCCGTTAAGGCATTTTCTCGATGAACTTTTTTCAGAGTAGTTACGTGGATTGTGCAATTGTAATTAAATGATGAAACAGTTTCGATGTTTGACAAGTAGGTCGGGAGATTTTTTGTTGTACACGCTCACGTACTGGCGACGCTATTAGTGTACCTTATTTGAATTTATGATGAGCAAATATAAGGATTTTAGTAATCCCGGCGCAGCTTTGTAGCTGCTAAAAACCTGTTCGGTCGTTAGGTGACATGAGCTAATACTATTTTTTTTAATACCAAAGTGGAGTGACGCTGGTTCAGTGCTCGACTCACGTTTCGCGTAAAAAGTCAACTTGCAATAATTATAGTGAAGTTTTTTTTATTTTTCTATGAGAGATTAACATAAAGCCTTAAAAACTAATAAAAATTAAATGTAATTTAAAAGTTAAAAAAAATTCTCAAGTATTTTCTATCTGTTTATATCGCACGTAAAACAAATGAAAAATAGGGGTTTTATTTGCTGAATAAATAATATTAAGTTTCTGTTACTTGATCCTATCAAGTCATTGCACTTGTATTGACATAGAAAACGACGTTGTTTACCTTGTCATTTACTTGAGATAGTTTTCTTCTTAGCATTATTAATCTTGTATTAGTATGGATTCCAAGAATAGACGCTTTACATTTATTCATCATTATTGAAAGAATTTTTTAAAATGAAAATACACGCCTCCTTGAACATTGATTATATGATAAAGAATTTATGTTTAAAACTTTATTTGATTTATTTACGTTTCCACGTACTTGGCGTACAGCGCAAAACTTTTATTTTTTGGAATAACTCGTCTTTAAAATTTACATCCTCGCGATCCTTAATTCCTACAATACATCAAATAATACAATCTGATTTAATCGCGAAGAAAATTTACGAGGTGAAACATCGTGGAAATGGGACAAGATTTCAAAGACTCTCATTCATCAGATATATATCAGGTTCTTGATTGCGTTATTTATTTATATACGGTTTCAAATCTGTAAATCATGTCAAATTATCATAATCTAAAACTACATGTACCAAATACCTTGAAAATTTTTATTATGATTTTAAAAAATTTTTTCATACAAAAATTTCTATGATTTATTAAATTGAAGACGTATATAATCAATCTTAAAAAACGATTGTGCAACGGTTTTTTGATTTATAATCGTAGATTAAATGTGCGTGCAGAAAACATTGTTGAAAGAACTGTTAACAAAGCATCGACTACACTTACGTAAGTAATTATAGTGAACAATTTTATTGCTTATAATAACAAAAAAAGGCATCAAACAGAAATCTTTGTTTTAATTGACTCGGATAATCATTTGTTGAATTTGTCATCGCATTCAAATCAGCAATTTGATAAGCGAGTCCTGTCCACCTTCATAAATTTCCGTTACAAAATACCACCTCGGAAATGACAATCACCATTCAGCATCTCTACACGCACCTTGCCATCGCGCACATTCGTAAATCAAACTTCAAAGCTGCCTTCGGCACGTTTCTCTCTCCCTCTCTTAGAAAGAAAAAAGAACCGGCATTCTAGAATCGGTCTGCGTGCGCATACCTCAGAAAGAGAACAGCGCAGCGCATGCATGCAGTACCGATGTACGTGTCGGTGTCGGTGCTCCTTAATTCCCCTTGGCTGACTAATAAACTAGCCTCAGCTGCAGCAGCAGCAGCAGCGACGGCGGCAGCAACAACGGCCTCGCGGTTTTTCTCTCTCTCTTTCTCTCTCCCTCATTCGCTGGCCTTTGCCGGTAAGAGGCAGTCGGCGCGCTCGCTCGCGAGCCTAGGCGAGATTTCGTAGCGCGCGCACGCGGCCGCTCAGTTGCATCACTGCAGCGCGACGCGAGTGCGCGCGTGCTGCTCAACATCACACGCACACACGTCGCCTGCACGCACATAGCGTTGTTACTTGCTTATTTCCTTCTTTCCGCGCTCGAGGGAGATAGAAAGGAAGAGAAGCAGAGAAAAAAGAGATAGAGAGAGAGAGTGAAATTGCGGATGCCCCGTTTTGTTGGACGGCGTTTTTCACTGTGGGATATAGAGTAATGAGTAGTGCTGCGAGAGTGGGAAGTTTCGAGCGGAACGTTGCTGCCACTGCTGCTGTTGCTGCTGCTGCTGCTGCTGCTACAGCTGTATCCAACCGCTTTGTCGTCGCTTAATACGCGTGTTCTGCTGTTCTGCTTTATCGGATCCATGGTACGCCCACACACAAATACGCTTTTATTTTGGTCCCACGTTTCCGCCGGAATGGCGATCGGGTTGCGGAAAGAATCGGTTGCCGTGACAGGTGAGCCGCCGTGGAAGCTGATCGCTCGTGCGGTTCATGATTGACTGCGGGATCACGTGGTACTCTCATTTTCTTACATAAAGGCTCTTAGGCACTACCTGTGAAATTAAGAGCAAGGATATCGCATTTGCGTCATGTACCGCAGATCTGGTTTTTCTATATTCCTTGTATATACTAACCGATTCCAGAGCTTCGTGCCTGCATAAATTTCTTCCTTTTATTTCTTCCAAATATTTTCTTTTTTTTTGCGAATAATAACCCCTGATTTAAAAAAAGAACGAAAATTCCTTTCATAAAAATAAAAGTAGTCAGAAATCGGCCGATTTATTATTATACCGAGCGATATATATTCATTCAATTAATATATAGCAACTGCATTTGAATTTTGTGTAGCTCTTGAAAACAGCACTGGAACATATATCTTTATCGCGGCTCGACTCGCTTGTTTATTTATCGCTATCTAACCGTCTTTTATTTTGCGCCCGCAGTTCGCGCGATATAACCTCCGCATGCAACATATGCTTTTACAATCTATAAGTGCAAAACTCAACGACCTGTCGACGACGCGACGGCGATCGACTTCGGCATAATATATAAGTATAGCGCGAGCAGAGTCTGGAACACAGCTCGCGCGATTATGGAATGGAAAAACTACCTGCGTCAGTTGCAAAAAGTTGCGTGAAAGTGAAGAAATTTCGTGAGCTCGCGCCCGCGCACCGGCGCACACGAATGTCCTAACGCAATATCCTTGCGCGCTGCCTCGCGCGCATATATAGAGGCCTCGGGAATGGAGTTTTTCACGGATCGGTCGAGATCGGCCGGTCGGGTGTGTTTAAATAACGACTTTTTCTTTTTTTTTCTTTTCGAGCCGCCCCGGAAAAACCGTTCAATCATTTCGCGTATCACAGTGTGAAATTATAAAATGACTTTTACTTTTGCAGGGGGGGTTGGAGCTGTTTTGTAAAACTATGGTTTATATATGTAAGGTATTGCGTACTTTGCCACGAGCGCCTTTAATTTGCTTAGGTATACGGTAAATTCTAGAAGTTGCCGGTGGTAACGAGTTTTTATCACGTGCTTGTTGATTATATTGAAAGATATTCAAATTGTTACCACGCTTTTATGCTCTTAATGTGTAAAATTCGAAGAGCCAAAACGTTCAAATAATACGATCGGGTATACGAATTTTAATTAATCTAATTAAAAGTTAAACGTCTTTCGCCATTGCGGAAAGTCGAAGAACTAATCCATTAATCTCTAAATATTATGGGAGAATTTATTTCGCCGTCTACTTTGAATTTTTTAAATATTTTTATAATATTGTACTATTAAAGAAACTTTTTGCAACGTCCTTCAAATATTTCTCCACATTTTTTAATAAGGAAAACCTGTTTAGTCGATTCTGGTCGTAAATTTTTTTATAAAAAGATTGAAATAATGCAGTGATTATTCTTTCGATAAACCGCGGTAGTTACCTTTTGCTCCTTGTATTACAATTTTCTCTTCGACTAAAATTACTGTGCATCTTCTATACTAAAAACGTAAATGGTATATATAGTTATGTTGCAAACGTTTTATTCTCTTCAATAGCTTCCTTTGAAATGCTTATTTTGAATGACAAACCATCAGAACTCCTCACCACAAATGGTTTGAAGTGTTTGCGAGGGAAACTTTATTGTATATTTTCCTACAAAGTTCTTTACGGAATGTTTGTGACAGCGAGAGATTGCAGAAATTGTAAGATGCGAAGCAACTATGAATTATGGATAATAATGTAAATGCATTATTTGAACTTTTGCGTTCGATGACTAGGATGTTTGCTATCTTTGTCTAATGCAGCTTCCCGCTATTTCTTGGAATTGAAACTGTTCAGTTGAAAGAATTAAAAATAAATTGTAATTTGATTTTTATTTAAAAAATAATAAAAAAGCTTACAAAACTTTAAAGTTTTATAAGTAAGGATGTTGAAATTATAAAAGATTTCTTATTAGGGTCAATTAAATTTGATAAAAACTATGCATATTTCTGTTTTTGCGTAATGATTGCTACGTAGTTTTTAATGACTACTATATATATCTCGTTGACAGATCGTATACATAAAGTCACCTTGATTAAAGTAATGAGTTTTCATCTTCAATTTTATAGTTTTTTGATAAAAAAAAAACTTAATTTTTTAATATAATCCAAACACGAATCTTAAAGAATAAGTTATTGACCAATTAAAATAACCTTATCCTTATCATAAAAATAGGTATATATGATAATTATTGTTTTCAAAGATATAACTATAAAATCAATATCAACGGGAATTACTTAAAACCTGAATCGATACGTATATATTTTATTTTTTCTATTCTTACATATATGGATGAAAGGTCAATATACTTTGATCGAATTTTTTTTATGTAAATTTAAAAAGAAATAGGTTCTAAATTTACATAACTTAAAGTTGGATATTGATAAGTTTTTATCGAATGCAGTAGTGAAGTCATCGTTATAAAGAATATTCTCGGTCTTTTTATTTGATGTTCACTCAGCATGCTAAAAAGTTTATTACTCGTATTTCCAAAAATTCACACTTTACGGATCCATTCCGAAGTCGTACACATAGTAATGTCTTTATATCCTATAATATCAATGACTAAAATAGTTTTTGAATAAATTATACTTTGACCTCAGATTAAATATTTCAGAATTCTTTTTGATCCATAAGCATTTAGTATTTAGAATAAAGAAAAATCGAAATAAAGTAATTCTAGATTTATGGAACAATCTCAAAAAGTTTCTTCGTCACGAGGTACAATTCATCAGATTTGATTATCATATTATGTTATCAAAAGTGTATAAAAAGTATTAAAAATACGATTGAAGAGTTTTTATAGAAATTCCTCAACAAAATACAAAATATAGTAAAAGAATGTTAGCACACTTGGAAATTTTTATCCTACTCAAAACCAATAAATCGCTAATAAATTTTGAATGTTTCGCCATCCTTTTTTAAAATATTCTTCGAATTCTAATCTAGCAGAATCATTTATTAGATTTCGAGACCGAAATAATGATAAATAAATAATAGTCTAGCCATGTCTACCTCATGGCAATTTGTAAAACAAAATCTTTCCCTGAATTCGATTCTCTAAAAATGAATAAGTGAAAAGTCGTTCACTGGTGCAGATAAATGAAAAAATCGATTTATTCGTTAACGAATATTCATTTATTTCACACTATTGTACTCCATTCCTTCAATAACTGAATATATTCACTAAAATATTAGCAGATTTTTTCACTTATTCGGACAATTGACCTTTAACTTATGCGTTTTGTAAAGAGAAAATAATTTCCCGAAAATAAGTTCCCAGCAATGATTTTGTCAACAAATTTTGACCAACCCCCCGTTTCTTCTTATTCTCAGCAGGAGAAGTCGCTCGAGGGCAAGGATGCGCCAGGCGCCGTCGGCCGGCTGATCACCGACAGCGAGGCCAAGAGCAAGAGCGGCGACAAATCGGCCGCAGCCAGCAGGGAGCGCGCCGACAGCGGCTGCTGCGAGGACGTAGCCGTCGAGACCCGATCGCCGTCCGCGGCCAGCAGCGGGAGCAGCGACGGTGTCGAGAGCAGCGGCGCCATGCCCGAGCCGAAGGAGCTGCTCGAGGAGGGCTGCAAGCCCGACGACGAGGAGCTTTCCTTGGACCTTGACTTCGTGCCCGACGAGGTCTGGGAGTACGCGAGGCGCGAGCTGGGCGAGACCGACGAGGTCAAATGCCAGACGGTCCACGAGCTGCGCGAGATGATTTACGGTGAGTGGATGGGACACGTTCGAGATGTAGCTGGTGGGGATTGGAAACAAATTATTCAAAGAAATTATACCTGGGTAGAAATTTACATAATTTTTAGGGTATTAAGTAAATAGTTTGATCAAAAATGGAGAAAAATCAGACTTTTTTTTGACATCGGTGAACCGATTTTATCAATCTACCTCTCACATTTCTTGGAATAAATAATCGAGTTGATCTTGCGAATCAGATTATTAGATATTTTGAAGCTAATTAAATTTAGTAAGGAACGATTTATGTTTTAGAAAATTGAAAGCACATTTGCTGATGAATGTACTGTGAATATTTGATAGTGAAGAAAAAGCCTTTCACTTATATCTAGAAAGTAGCGATTTTTGACAATTATTTACTAGCTTTTGGCCCATTTTTATGTATGGATGACTGTAAGAGTGAATTTGACTTTTATTTTAGAACAGACAATTATAAAAGTATTTATAAAGAAAGTATGGAATGGCTATAATAAAAATGCAAAGGCATCAATAAGTATTTCAATGTATAGCATCCTAATTGGGACAGCCTTTTAAGAAAAACACATAAGATATGTTGGTAGTTTGGGTAAGGTATCTTTATCTAAGTTTTTTTTTAATAATATGCAGATGAAGTGAAAACGTCTGATATATTTATTGAAGAGAACTTTGTAGTGTACACTAAATTACTACATGTAGGTCTAAAAATTGCTTCTATAGGTCTGTTTCGATGACAGTTTTCATTAAGCAACAAATTAAGTTCAAAATTTTGTAATAAATACAAGAAAATATGCAAAGCATTTGCATGTGTTAATTAAAATATTCAACGAATTTATGAGATAATTATTCTATTATTGGAAAAACTGTTAGAATTCTTCAGTTTCTTCTTGTGCCTATAAACTGCAATACGATGCTATGAATAAGAAAAGCTTTCAGCAATTGCTGGAACATTTCTGCACCTTAAATTCTGGGTTGATTTCCATCTTTAAATATTATCTGATCCTTTCTTGAGGATTCTAGAGAATTAGAGGTAATTACTGTAGGATAAGTTATATGTAGAAGTTTCAGTCGTATTTTATTATATTTCTTAGAAGATGTTGAATGAGATTACTTTGACAACGATAACTTTGATTTAATACAAGACTAAATGTTGTAATTTATTGCAGAACTAATTGAAAATTCTAAGAGTTAAATATCCTTTCCACAAAAATTTACGCAGATACTTCATTTTGTGGTCCAGGTATTTTCAAAAATATGTATAGATAATTTACGTGAGAATCTTATAAGATAACAAAATTACACATAACGTTGTATATGTAATGGAATGCATTTATCATGCTAAATGCAGCGAGAAAATAACAAAACTACGTTAGTTTTCGTGGAAAGTTTATAATTTATTAAACTATAAAATATGAGTTTGTCACAATAATGATAAAGCCTATAAATGGAGGAGATGACTTATATTTAAGATGTAATCTGTTTTAAATGCTAACATCTGTTCGTTAATATTAACTAATTTGTTATTAGAACATTTTCGCAAACAGATTCATTTGATGCTAGTTGCACAAATTTTTTAAGTAATATTACAAATTAAAGTTTCTCGCAATGTTATCAATGATATTTTTCGATTAAATTGCATTAAAGTTACTTATAGGGTAAATGTCTTAATTTATAGCAGTTACATAGGTTGAATTGCGAATTACCTAAAAGTTCATAGAAAGAGTTATTTCAAATTAACAAGATTTAACTTGTAACATTATATAAATAGTTTTAAAAAACATATTAAATGATAAGCATCAGATTAATATAATGTTACGACAAAATTAAATTAAAGTATGGAAGTTCTAAAATATCAAAGAAGTTTCACTGTATTATAATGGTGAAACGCTATACTACGTTATCGTGACTCATTCCAGAATTAATTAAAGATGATTGTACACGACAGCACAACTAATGAAATTATAACTCACTCAGTAGCTTGTAATCTATAAATACAGTCATACTGTTTTGCGACTGTTGTCTTTCGCTAATAATGAAAGTAAACATGGTTCCCAAAAGTAGTGTCGACGATATTTCTTATTTATTTAACTTGTGATTAAACAAAACATACTCAATTGTCACATTTCTAATTTACTACGCCGTGAAAATCATAAACAGGTATCAATAGTTGCCACATTAAAATTCATGACTTTGAGCACCACGGTGATTATTGTATTGTGATTGACGATAGATATAACATAAGATAACTACGGTTTTTGCAGAGCATGGATAAAAAATATTTTTATATTATATCTAAAGAAATTTCACATAGGCATTTTTAGAAACCTTGAGGTAATGAAATTTCCGGTTAAGTTTATGAACGTCGTTTAGACTTGAAATCTTTATTTTGTCAAACGTGTTTCCTTTGTAGACAAATATATCAGTTGAGCTAGACAATATTTGAATTACACTTTCTGGCGATTTTTTTATGTCAATCAGGCCACTCATTACATTTATGATGCAGAAAATTATGTATAAAATACTAACTATTCCTTTTATAATTGGTGTGTTACTCGAAGGCCCTCAATAATTGTCAAATTTTATATTTGATTTGAGTTTCATATTGATGTAAAATTACACATACTTATTAATTTTCTATTACGATATAATTAAAAATATTGTAAAACACGTTTTTATTAAAGTAGGGCATATCTACAGTTCACTTTTAATAGATATCAAACAAATCCCTATTATCATTTCTCTTCAGTAAACAATACAAAAGAGACAAACCCAGCAGCTAACCAAACATTTTAAAGTAATTTATATCGTTTACACTACTTAATTACGAAACCTTAAAGAAAAAAAAATCCATTACCAAAAATCTGCTCGCCCCCGTGGATGCGGAATCACGCTCCGACATCCTTCTTATCGCGCGTAAATACTCGAGCGCGCGAAATAAAACCTCGAGACTACGCGCCAAGGATTCGCGATCTCCGTCGACGTCAGGCGTCTAAAAGCAAAAGAAGAGGAAAGAAAGAATTCCTTTTTCCTTCGTGGCTCCGCGCGTTCCGCACGAAAGCGAGTGGAAAATTCCCGATGCTCTTTTCGGGGCCGACCGCTCGGCACGAATCCTTTTCCCCTTTCGTTCGCGCGCCTGCTGCCCTTTTCTCTCTCTCTCCGCGCGCGTATATATCGCAACACAAGGACATTGACATTTCGCGATAAAGCGCAGCAGAGAGCGCGAGAGAACCACTTGTTTCGCAATTCCTGAGCCGCGCGCAAACTCGAATCGCGCGGCGACGTTGATTGCGCCGCTGAGGGATCCAATTGAGCCGTATAGACCCGTGTACATATAGTATGCGTATGCTATACACACACGTCAGGGTTTCGCGAAAAGCGAATGGTTTTATTTGAATGTCAGGTTTAGAATGCGCATCTCTCCGCAGCCTTGTGTATACATATATCAGCTGGTCGTATACAGCTGCGTGCGCACGTGCGCCCGGACAGGAGATTAAGTGGACGTTTCGGGGTTTAATTTTGAAAGGATTAGAGTTTAACTGCCGGCGCCTTGTTATGCGAATGCAATTTACTGTATTAAAATTAGTCGCGCGTATAATGCATTTTAATGAAGGAGCGAAGGCAGTTGAGGTGTTGAAAATCCACTTTGTAAAGGGTAGTCACGCTGAAACAGTAAATAAAGATGTAAAAATGGGTTTGTAGATGTTAACCATACGTGAACTATGGTGTTTCGTTGTTTTGGAAAATTATATAAAGAAGTAATTAATGTCTTGGATATTTAATATTGGTATTAGAGGATTATACGAGATTACAATTTTATTTAAAATCGTATGAAGATTACCATTGAGTAAATAGTGTCTACGTTAGAAATGTGCATAGAAATATTAAATTAATATTAAGTTAACATTATTTGCTAAATTAAGAATAATTGAAAATTTTAAATATTTTTGAAATATGGGAACGTTGTTGGTATGATGCCTAGTTGTTCTTAACTTTAATACAAATTACGATGATCTGAATTCAACTCAAACAGATTTTTTCGAAAATATTTTGCAACTGTAATTTAATCAAATTTTTATGTCTTTAAAAATGTTTTTAAACCTTTTTGTCTCAAATTTTGTTTTTGTGTCTCTTCACTTAGCTTTTATTTAAGCTTTTTCTTTGAAGCAAAGGTATCTTTTGAGGAAAACAGCCAAGAAGGCTATCACGAAATCTAGCAAAAACGTACCATCTCCTTAAGTTGGTAATACTAATATTCTTTTTGAATTATGCAAATAAGTGTAGTACCTTTATAATGGTTTAAAAAAATAATATCGCTCTTTTTCTCTCTCTCGCGCTCTCTTTCTCTCGGCGTTATTTATTTATTATGCTTATTCAAAGAGGAAGCTTTGTATCGGTGAAAAAAAGGTTTTGTGAACAAAAATGTTTGAAAATATGTTTTAAAACTTTTGGCTTAGAACAATTATTCAATTATTTAAATAATTATTTCAATTATTTTAAGCTTAGAATAATTATTCGTTGCCTACAATGAAAACTTTATTATTTGAATTACATATGCCTTGCGAGAAAGAGCAATTTTTGTTTACCAATTAAACAGATATTTAAATTAATGAATACCATATTCATATAATTGAAAAAGAAAATGTCTATTGCGAACTTAATTATTGATAATATAAAAATTATTGCCGAGATGGTACCTTGCCTATTTATCCGAGATGGTACATTCTTGCCTTTTTCCGAGGTGGATCGTTTTTGCTATATTTTGCGAGATGATACCTTCTTACTTAATTTCCCGAATTGGTACGCTCTTGTGCTAACACAACGATTTATAATTGCAAATATCTAGTACATCTTGAGTATTGCAGTAAATAGAAGCTAAAGTTACAGCAAATAATGTTACCATCAGATAACGTGTCAAGTTATGTAGAATTTATTTCGTTAATTTCTTATCTATACATTTACAACCGGTGGTAACCGACGTCCATCATTTATCTCTCGATACCATGTCCTTAACTTTCATACAAATATGCGGCGTAAAGTAAACTGGGATTTACTCTCATTGAAATGCAATAACCTACAATTGCGTATGAAAGCTCAATTGTTAAAATTGATTCTTTTATTACAGAGCGAGGCGAATGCATGCCGCATCGAATGGACGACGATTTCCTCCTCAGATTCCTCCGAGCCCGCAATTTCAATGTCAACCGAGCTCATCGATTGGTAAGTGAACTTGCAAATTCACCATGCTATTGAATGTGGCCTTTGCAGATATATGCAAGAATAACTGACATGGAAAATTTGATAAATTCTTTTGATACCCCCCGTATTAATTTTATGGTAGATGTTTGTTGGGAATTAGTATAACTTTTTATTAATATACTTAATAAATATATAAATTTATCATAATATTTTAATATTAAATTGAAAACCAGAGCTTTCAAATCAAAGTATTTTGGTCGAAATTTTATTAAAGCCAGAGTTTATTTTTTGGTTCTGAGAAGAGAAACCAAAAGCTCCTTTTCATTAGTAAAATTTTCTTATTCAAAGTAGAGTAACTTTTTAAAAATCTTTCTCAAAGTCACGTTATAAGTACCCACGATGTGATTTTAATCAGTTTTATTACAAAATATATTACAATTTTTAAACAAACGTAAACAAACTCTTATTTCAATAAACTTACAAATATAAACATAGAATTAAATTCGAAGAAAATTTTAGACATAATATTACAATCGCTGAAAAGATAAACCCATAAAAAATCTCTAATCAACCGTTTAAAACTTTGATCGTCTTGCTACATTTAATGTATTACGCCTGATTATAAGTTTGAAACATGCAGTAGGGTAAAGCTCTAATGCATGTACGTAGAACAACTTCCAACTCGATTACAGTAGTTTAAAGCAACATTCTGACGATATTTTCCGCTGTTTTAAATACTATCCACGTTCTCCCTTCTCGAGTATTAACGCAATTTTATTGCGGATTTTAATTATTCACATTTGTAACAGGAGTTTATCGATTTACTGGTCCTTGCAATTACTAATTCTGTCAAGACTGATACGTTTTTGTAATGCTTTCTAAAGTTGTAATTTTTCTTCGACTAAAACTTTGTCATAGTAAAAATTTAAAAGAACGATATAACTTTTTTATGTTGAATTATTATATTTCCGAGCTATACGTAAAAAAGATATGACCTTTAGTTTAAACAAAAATTTACGACTAAATTTTTAAGATTTTATTATATCCTCTGCCTTCTTTATCTAAATTTCTTTAACTATATATTGTTAAAACTGAATGTATTACAACAGCTCGAAACTTCGCAGAAAAGTCATCCTCTATTTTAGTTAAGGATTAAACTTTTCAAATAAATTCAAGTAGACGTTGGACGTGTAGTTAGTGAAGCTTTTATTGAGTTCCCAACTCTAATTTCAAAAACTACGTTGTAAACTTAACAATATATTTTTTTTCTGATATCCCCGCGGGCATAAATATCACATACGTGTACACAATTTTCATCCGAGAACCATCTTTCCACATTAAACAGAACAAACACACATTTTCCAAGCGCTGAATTCCTCGGCTATCCTTCAATCAACTCGCTGTTCCGAACTTGGCGCGGGAATTCCCGCCGTCGCTGCTAATCGGATAGCCGTATAAAATTATACACGAGTCACACAAATGCGCTTTTATACCTACGCGAGAAAAGTTAGTGCGAACGATTGCGGCATCGTGTCAAGGTGAGCATCGAGCATTACACCGCCGTTCTAGCGCCCCGTGTCTATGTAATTCGATCCGGCGTTCGTACGCGCCTGCGCTGTATGATGGCTGCCGATCGCGCGCGCCTGTCGAGCTGGACATCTGTAGGCAGGCTCCGTGGATTTGTTTCTCGTGTTTTGATCAAAGTTGCTTAATATACTGAAATATTGAAACAATGTCAAAATGATTTTTGCGTGGATTGAGGAAAGTTATGGTAATAGATGATTGGGTACACGGCTGTGCAGTTGTAAATGATATGTGTATCCAGTAGCAACTACGGAAATCGGGGTAACTTAATCCCCATTCATCAATTTTTTTTTTCTATCAACTACTTTATACGGTTGTAAGTAAACATTACTCCAGATAATGATTCTTATGGTTGATGTTGTACTAATATAGTTAAATTATATAGACAATTTTTATGAAATTACAAGTTGGACATTTTTCGTTCTTGCAATCTCACTTTATTTTTCGTGCTTGTATTCACACCATTTCAATAGGTAAACTGGAAAATCTTTCTATGAAATTCTTATTATTCATATTAATACATAAACAATAATAATTACGCATATAATACATTGACTTAAATTTGCAATACATATACACACGACATATTATGGACATCGATTAAAAGAAAACAAAAATTACATTCTGTTAAAATTGCAAAATGACACTTAACATCCTTATACTTTGTACTCTATAACTACAAAGACGTCCATGACTAATATGTTTGTATTTTTCGACCCCATTAAAAAACTCAAACTTTCCAAAACTTTCATAAATCATAATCCATTTTCCAGATACGCGCGCGCCCTCAAAAAATCCAATTTTACCCTGCCACAAAGGACGCAATTTTTCACCCGGACGACGACTCTCCTAGCCGCAGCCTCCTCCCCATTCACGCGCATTCCAATCGTAACCGCAATTCCACCCTCGAAAAAACTCGCGATTGTACCCCACCGACGCACGCGTGCATTGATCCTCGACTCGGCTGCGCGTCGCGCTTCGCTGGAATTAATTAAAATCCCCCCCTCTCCCCATGATTACCCGACGGCGCCGGTGAGCGCGCAATCGCTTTGCATTGGAGAATGACACATGATGGGGGATGTGTGAAGCTTTGGTCTAGCTGGTTTGTGATTGATAAAAAGTTTCGATTAGGTTTAAAGATGAAATGATTGTGGCGGGAGGAGAAAATGGTATGTTGGTAGCGTAAACTGTTGTGAATTGCGGCAGTGTGAGTGGGGATTTCATGGATAGTGAATATATTGATCCGTATCGTCCTGTAGTATTGACTAGTATATTGTAGTCCTTATATTATTGTCAGTTGCTATGTAGCTTTGTGTGTGAACAAGAGCGAGGACAAGTATAATTTGAAGTAAATTTACAGTTACGGAATCATGAGATTAAGATCGTTACGTAATTCAATGAGGGACATAAGTAAATTATTGAAAACAAAATAAAAATTGTTAATAAAATATTTTGGTAGTTATGAGAACTGTATATAAACTGTAGGATATTCCTGTTAATAGTTGTCATATACTTATTCACGAGTGGTGACAAATATAAAAGTCCTTGCAATTTTAATGATATATTTCAATTTAATGCCTGATGCAATAGCTTGTACGACGAGTACCGAGAAATATTAAAATTTGATTAAATACTGCGTAAGTTTTTCCATCCAAGCCTTTGATAAAAAAGCAATTTTCTCATACGGTCTCTAATACAAACGATAATATCGAGGAAAAGCAATTTCATCGAATGTCCTGAAATAAGTGTATCATTAAGCGAGCCCCGTTACGTAATCTTTGTATTATTAATTTTTATTTTTCTATCTACTTTACGTTATCCGCAGCGGCGCACTTTTCATCCGCCTCTTTTCGCTGAACGGATTTCTTATAAGCCAGCGTGGAGCTGCTCCTTGTGTGCCTTTGTACATCGGGAAAAAGAAATGGAACGCAGATAACAATGAGAAAGTATGCTTTATTTAAGTAGATAGCGGCGGGATTAGGTCAGGCAATATACATAGAGCTGTATTTTAATTTCCCCTCTTTCTTTAAATGCTTCTGATAATTCCGCTGAAATATAAAGGAATTTGCTTAGCCCTTGTCTTTGCAAACTTTATTATTTACAGCAGATTGCAATGGAAATATTTACTTTATTAATTCGATTATTTACGAGAATGCCTTAGGTCGTTAAATTAAATGGAATCTGGAATGTTTCTAAATATATCCAGACGATGGTAGTCGGTCTACGTCAGAAATTCTCGTCATGCATATGAAGATACTCCATTCTCTCGTAACCAAATTAATACTAAATTTGAATGAATTTCAAAGTAAAATCTTCTTAGACGTACTTCGACTGCTCTCCTGAACATTTCTTTTTTTATCTTAGTTTTATTGAATGTTTCGTTTAACTGAAAGTAAGTTTATTTTAAATCATAATAAAATGTTTGATCACAACTAGATTTTAGATTAAAAAAAAACTAACAAGATTATTTTTTATACTTTTGTCAACTCAAAAAGTTTCTTAAAAACAATCTATCTTGTAAGTACTAACTGTATACGTTATTACAAAAAGCCATGCGTCTCATACTTTTTAAAAACTTTTTTTTTAATTAACTTTTCCTTATTTGCTTATTACACAAGATCAAACAAGAAATTATGATTTTTTGCTTCGCTCGACTTAGGAATATATAATTTATCTTACATATGACATATTGCATAACCCGATTAATGCACTTTCCATTAAACAATTTGGCAGTATGACAATCATTCATAACTTAAGGCCCTGGACTGATGAGTTATGAATGGACACCAAGCACTGTCGTAATGATGCATGTCGGTTTAATGCGATTCTCTCCAGACGGTTTGTGACACGACAAGATGACCGCGTTTCGAAATGTATCATTAATAGATTCGGTGATCATAATGCAGTAGCCTAGTAGAAAATTATTATTGTACATTGAGATTACATTTGAGAAAATAGCCCGTATAAAAACTTTCTTATGTAATTTAAAATTTTTAGTAATTTTTTTTATGCTCATTTCTTAACTTCAGTTTGGTTATATAATATCTTACAGGAGAGTAGATAGAAAATCCCTTTGTAACCAATGCGACAGAATTAAAATAGCTTATTTAAAAAAATAATTTAATCTTGTATCAGTTACAAGATGGTTTTAAAAGATTACGAATATTTTTTTATAGATACTTTGAAGTTTATAATAATTGTTAAATTGAAAATACTTCGAGTGAATATGTTAAACTTGATAATAGCGAAGTTCATTAAACTTAATAATCTACTTCTTCGCCACCAAACTATCTGAATTGAACATGACGAAATGAAATCATTCTCATAAACAAAAGACAAACGAAAATCATTATCACTAAAACTCTCATGTTGCACGCAGTAAAATCCATCTCAACGCGTTTGCTATCGCATCTTCGTGACGAATTCACCGACAATTCCGCAGGACGAGCGATACGCGATCGGGAAATAACACAAGCAACGTTCTCGTATTCACACGCCCTATAATCGCGCGTCGGGGATCCGCGGACGCGATAGCGCACGCGCGCGTACAATACCTGCACGGCATTGCGTCACGTTGTGACACTAGCGATTAGGCAATTAGCACTTTAAAGGATGTGTGCTGCTGTAATATGCGCGAGTGTCGATCAATCATTCATATAGACGTGCGCGCGAGCGGTGGTGTGTGTGTGTGTGGATGTCTGTGTTTGATGAAATTCGATGGCGCTATGTATTTATAGGGAGCTGTGTTTTATAAGGAATCTAAAAGTAACGATGCTGGGTGTCTTTAATGTTTAGTTAATGTGTATTTATCATCCACCGAACTTTTAAAAATACATATTACTAAACTAAACACACACTGAACATCGTTACTTTTATATTCTTGTTATTAATGATAAAAATAGTAATTAATTAATTATAAATCTTGTTATTGTAATGATAAAAATTTTATTTTCTCGTTTGAAACATATGTTGGGAAGGTAAATTAAGGGAATGATTAAATAATGACAGAAAGAAGTTAAATTATTGGAGCCTTCCATAAACCGATGACTGATGTTCTGTTTTGATAAAAATGATTTTATTTTCAGATACACGCCAGTTTATCCTGTTCCATTTTATTTTCATTCGATCTATTGATCATATATTTGTCCACAATACCTTTTTTAAATTATAGCTCTCCTGTAACATAAATTAGTATTATCAGAAAAAAGTGCATTCAAAGTAACTCATAAGATAATAAAAATACATTTTCGCAAGTTTTCCACTGCTTCGGAAAACGCCAAATAAATCTGTGATATGCGCAATTTGTATACGAAAATGAAACGCCCTTCTCAAAAGTAAAAAATTCTCGAGTAAATTCCTCTCTTGGATTTTAGACAAACCTTCGTATCCCTCCATCGCCATAATATTACCCTGAAAATCGATAGGCCGATAGCCGGCCGCTCAGCGAGTCATCTTTACGCCAGGCTCGGGCGAAAATCTCTCTCTCTCTCTCCACCTTGGTACTTCGCTAACGCGAATAAACGGCCCGTCTCGCGGATTCAATAAAAGCCTTTTAACGCCCGGTATACCAAGTCGCCGTCGATGCACACCGCGCGCGTTTACCAGCCAGCGCGTGCGAAAAACAAAAAAGAAGAAAAAAAAAGAGCGACCGAACGAACTTCACCGGCGGGAAATTGCCCCGCACCGAGCGGCTGATCCGATAATTTATTCGCGGGTCGAGATCGAGCGAGCTACCGCGCTATATAGCGTGAGAGATAGAAAGAAAGCGAGAGTGAGAGGGCGCACCGAAGGGCTGACCTACTTACTCGCCGAGCTCGCGCAGTTGTATGTCTATACGTACGTGTGAGAGCCGGGAATATTGCTTTTCCGCTTTCGTTCGAATTTTCCGCCGCCATATAGTCCTGGCGTAAACAATTATTGCCCTATACGCTATACTAATTTCCACGCACACGCGGTCAAGTGTTTTAAGCTCGCGCGTCATGGATGTTTTTTCGCGCTTCGTGAATTTTGCCTCGCGATCGACGAGGAAATGGTTTAGACCGCTCGTTGCGCGGTGCTTATTTACCGATAGCGCTGGTTTTGTGGAGAAAGAAAAATATAAACACGTGGAAAGGAATATCAATTTTGTTTTCGGAGGATTTCAGGTGGGCGCGGTTGAATATATGAGGCGGTAAGAGTCAATGAAAATATATTATAAACCCGGAAAGACCGAAGTTTTGTTTTTGGCTCGGATTTCAATGGATTAGCGATATTTCATCATCGAGGTGGCATAACATTTAAAAATATGAAATACTGTGAACAGTATTTTTCATAGTTTGTAAATAAGGAATTGTAAAGGAATATGGACTTAGCCTCCGAATGTATCAAATATGTGAGATCATTGTTTTTATGGTCTGCTGGACGAGTCTAAAAATAGAAACGCTTTTATTTATCCAGTTTAAAGATCCCTTTGTTTTTACAATATAAACCTGTATTTCGTGTAGGAAATAAAAATCTCATTTAGACTATGTTGTTTTTGGTTGATTCATAGTAAATAAATAATTCATAGCAGAAAGAGCTAAAATTATTAAAGACAATCAATGACATGTCAAGTTTTTCCTTAAAAATTTCATAATGTTCTTGTCCAAGACCTTTTTTAATGTCACTCCAACAGTACATTTTCCATAGCATATCATAAAACATTCAAATTACATACTTCTATTAATGACTATATATTCTTTGCGTATATTCCAGATCGTCCGCTACTACACGTTCAAGGAGGAACACCCGGAGATCCACCAGGACGTGAACCCGGTGGAGATGAGGCACATCGGCGACGACGACATAATGACGGTGCCGGCTTACCGTACACCCTGCGGCCGGCGCATGATGATCTACCGCATGGGCAACTGGGACCCGCGCAAGTACTCCGTCGAGGAGATCTTCAAGGCGACGGTGATCATACTGGAGCTGGGCCTGCTCGAACCTCGTGCCCAGATCCTCGGCGGTATCGTCGTCTTTGACCTCGAGGGTATCACCATGACCCACGCCTGGACTATAACGCCTCAGGTACGTTGGCTAAACGGTGGTTTGGGTTCGTGCAGAGAAGTGCCGTAAAAGAATCATTTCTATTCATGGAATCAGTTTATTTACTTTGAGAAATTGTTCTGGTAGTAAGTATTGCTAGCATTGAAATTATAGAATCAAATATTTCATGCATAGCTTTAGATACTCGACCAAGTCTATGCATTTGTTTCTGTTTAAAGTTCAATTTGAAAAAGTCGAAAAGTTACTACGTTCTTGTATTGTATAGGTCAATCTAATTTGTAGCTTTCTAAAAAAAAGGATATAATTTGTAAAAATTCTTTGATTATACAATTGCCTTCGTCAATTTTTCATTGAAATTTTCTAAAAGAATGAAGAATGAGCTGTATAGAAATGTTCAAACATACTATTCGAGTGAAGGCAGAATGGGAGAAAAATCTCATGAAAAAAGGTCACAGTCCCGAAGAGCTTCTCGATTGTAGTTTTCAGTATGCTAATGCAAAGTCAATCCAAAATTCAATCATTCTTGAATATTTCAAGTATTTTTGCATTGTTATTGGCTGTTAGATAGGAAATCATTCTAGATTAGAATAATGAATTTTCATTCTTATAATGTAACTTCGAGACAGAAGAAATCTATTCTAAAATAATATAATAAAATCTATTATGATTCTGTTATAACATACTGAAATCAATTATGATAATACAATGTTACTCATTTCATAATTGTAAAATTAAATCTTTTCCACATTAAATTTTTCTCACTACACAAAAGGGATTAATAACTTTAATCCATTCATTCTAACATTAATACGGTTATTTCTCTTTTTCTTAATTTTCTTAAAGTAATGAGACAGCTTAATAAGTTTCAAATGAGCAAGAACATCACGTTAACAGATGATGGGCGTTTATTATTTCTTACAAAAATTTATGGTAGCCAGCTATAATCTCCTCGAAGATTAAAAGCAAGCTGAACATGTTAAATGACAAGGAAGGTTCGAGTGACGTCTTTCAACTTTTTCGTCTGGAGACTTATTAACTGCTGTCAACTGTTGTCTCTACGGGAAAAACACGTCTGTAATTTTCTTCAATCGCTAAGATCAAGTTTTGGTGATTTATTTGGATTTTTTTGTAGGTTGTCACATTATTGCGAAACTTGATAAATATTATTTAATATGCTAGGAGAGTTCTAATAGAATTCATAATGTGTGTATTTTGTTATAGTTACGAAATAGAAATTTCGTGATTTTGAACACGAAAATTATTTTATTTCAGAGGGAAAGTTCAGTGATTAAAAAGTGTAATGGAATTCTCTAATAGTATTTTTCGACATGAGTGCGGACATGCTGTAGATTAGTTACCTCATGTGACGTTTTTAGCTCAAGCGAAGCAAGAGCAAAAAGTCACATGAGGTAAATAATCTACTTACGTACTAGTCTCGAACCGTATTTTATACCACTGGGGTCGAATAACCATATTGGTAAATAAACCATTTTTGTATCATATTTAGTGATTATTGATTAGTTCACAAATTGCTTGACTGTAAGCTTTTACTCATGTAGGCTTCTACCATTATAATTAAAGCTTGTTATATTACAAACTTAAAATTTGCATATTAATTTTACCATATCAATTCTCACAACTAGTTAATTTTCCCAAAAAATATAACAAAATATTTCAACCTAATTATCTTGTCAATAGGTGGCCAGCATGGTTCTATCATTGATTGTGGCCGCGTTCCCCATGACCACCCACGAGATCCACATCCTCCACCAGTCCTGGATCTTCGACACAATGTTCGCCGTATTCAAGCCTCTGATCGACTCGCGCATGAACGCCAAGATCTTCTTCCACGGCTCTGACATGGACAGCCTGCACAGGCACTTGCCACCGGAATGTCTGCCCAAGAAATACGGCGGCACGCGCGAGGAGCTGCCCTACTACAGGTGGATCGACTCCCTCAGCAAGGATCCGCGCGTCGTCAAGGAGATGAAGGGCCTCGGTTATATCATCCCCGACGAGATCTGCCAGCAGAAGAAGGACGAGTGACGTGTGGCGCCGAGAGACACACCCCGCCTGCTTTCGTATTCCGTTTTCGCCTCTGTTTCCCATTTTCTTTCGCTAGGGGAGGAAAAAGAAATTTTTCAACCGGGATGTCTTGTCCGACGAAGGAGTCGTGACTTTGATGTTGTCAGCTGGATAATGCATTTCGAGATTTTGTCTATTTTCTGATCATGAGATTCATCGCGTTTGATTAGCAGTTGGGATTCGCTTTGTGTAACGAACAGTATAGAAAAGTAGTCGAGGTAAATGGAGAATTTGATTTTGCAATGATTGAATTTGATTGTCTTTCCAAATCGTCGTATTATGTACATGTAAATTAATAGAGTAATAGAGATACGTCATTATATGTTTGACTATATAAATAAATCATTTATCGGATTCTATTCATTGGAAATTTTACTTTAAGTTGTTATTTTTTAGATTACATTTTGCATAAGCTTTTTAGTGAAATCGATTTCTTTCTATTCGTAAGGCTCCGACAATAACTTTTCGCTATTATATCTAATTGCTTTGAAATAGGAAGAAAAATCTAATCTACATAGCTTCTTCTTTTCCTTTGTTGGGAGTGTGATATACTAAGTGATGCATAAAAAGCGCCTTTAAAAATAAGCGATATTTTATAAAATTAATTGCATTATTTACCAAAAAACGATTATATTTCCATAAAATACAATGTTATAAAAACACAATTTTTATAGATTTATTCGATGCAAGAGTACAAAAACCACGAAGCAAAAAAGTGTTTTATGTATATAATGAAAAAAATATTTTTAATGGCGCATGAACACTATAAATAAATGCGAAAAATATGTGTTATTTTTTATAACGATGTTTGTATATTTAGCTGCAAATATATTTCCTATACTATTTTGGTAGTTAACAATAATGCTGATTAACTATTTTTTATGTTTTTACTAAAAAAAAATATGTTATCAAAGTGAATTTTTTAATGAATCGATTAATCAAGTTAACGTATAATTGAAATTCTAGTCTAAAACTTACTGAAATTTACTAATTGCTATATACAACTTTTAAGAAAAAAACTCATCTGCATATAATATAAGCATAAAAAAAAATTTTGAATTACAATTCATTTATATTTCTGCATAATTGAATGAAAAAATTATGTAACATTTTGTATTTATTAATACGTATATATTCATAATAATTGTATGTAATTTTAATTTGTCAGTCACAGATTGACAATATTTCTGCTATTTGTATATTAGTTTGTAGATGGAAGCTATGTTTTTAATAATTTTGTATGTTAAGGAAAATAAACTATAAATTTATATAATGTATTGTATTTTATTTACAAATCAAGGATATAAAACTATTAGATGACTGATAGAAGTTATACTATTATGTTTTTCAATTCCTGCAGAAAATTTCATATCAATCATTAATTTTTAAAAATTAAACTAATAATAAAAATAAAGTATTTGAAGAATGTATTTTACTAATATTATAATCCAAAATTCAGCCACTAGGAAACATTAATAAATAATTTAATAACAATTAAATCAATAAAAATGATTGCTTACAATAAGTAAGTTTGAATTTTTTAAACAAAAGTATTATGTAAATAAACAAAAAGTTAATTTTTCGATTACTTAATATTAATTAATATATCGCACTTAATTATTTATTTCACGACAAATTATACATTTTAATAGATTTTACTTTACGCCTACTACTTATGAGCAAAATATTTTTATTTTATCATTCTATCTTAGAATTCTTTCAAAGAATGTAGATCAATGATTTTTCTTTTGTTGAACTACAATGACTTTTGTTAAAAGTATAATCTTGGAATAGCAAATATTTTGATATGTATCATTATTTTTTATCGATTACTTTTTTGTTTCTTTTCTTCAAAGGGAAATTCAAATAGTATACAAAAATTAAGTACCTAGTTCTTTTCAATATATAGGGAAAAAGCTAAGTAACATAAATCAGCAAATTCTTCGAACGGTTTCGATTGGAAGTCTAATTCTCCTTCATCCTAAAAACATAGGTATTTCTAATATTTTTTCATTTATCAACTTGAAAAGTTTTTTTTTTTTTGCTTCTAATTTCTGAACATTATTTAAATAATATTTCGTCTAAATTTGTCCAATACGGGATAAGTTTATGAATTTCACACATAGAAGAAAATATCCTACAATTTAACTGTAATATAATTCCTGAAAGACGATTGAAATCATGCTCGTACAATTTTGAAATTTCGATACACAAGTTTTCATCATAATATGCAAATTTGTTTCTCTAAAAATACTAATAGATAAAATTATGGAAAGGACCTAATTTAAAGTATTATCGTTTACAAAATGGAAACACTTTGATAAGAGCATTTCGGTCAACCAAGTAAATTCTTAAGCAATCATTTCTCTTATTTTGTATCAAGTACGTAAATTTAAATACATATTACAATCTAAAAATCTTTTAAATTAAAACTTAATTTAATCTGTGTTAGCGGTAACCACATTTTTGTTTGAAACTGGCAACTTGGCAAGAATAAACGTACCTTGAGGGAAGTGGTCGCGGTAGGCTCATTTTGCGAACTCGCACGTGGCCAGCGCCGGTAAAGTACTTGCTTTGTGGTCGTTTCTGGGTTCCTAAAGAGAAGAGAGCGTGAGAGGCAGCATGAGAGTGAGTCGAAGAGAGAGAGAGAGAGAGAGCGCGAGAGAGAGAGAGAGAGAGAGAGAGAGAGAGCGAGAGAGAGAGAGAGAGAGCGCGC
>JAPYZP010000034.1:0-51212 GCA_030522985.1 Torymus sinensis | reverse complement strand
CACCTGGCTGAAGATGGAACTCCATCACTGTAGAAAGTTACGTGCAATTAAAGCTGTAAAACCAGTGAAAAAGCAGTAAAAAGCACAAAATAGGTATTTATTTTCAACAGGGATATTATTTTGCGTGGGTCTAAGCAACGGTACATAATCTTAGGTAAAATTCATGATTATGCATGGTGATATATGTTTATGTATAATGGTCTACAATTTTATATATCAATATACAATTATATGAGTAATACAATCGCTAAAAATTTATATGACAATACGAAATTATATAAAGTTATACATAATTGTGCATATTTATACACAGTTATATAGAGACATAAGTCATATATGTTTATATATTATAGTTCTACATGAAAATATATATAATCATATATAACTATATACAAATGATTTTTACGCGGGACGATAATTTACATTGTAGTACCGTTTATTTTTTCCATTCGGGTAGGCTTAATCTCAAGTCTTGAGCAAAAAAAAATTTGTTGTCTTTTTATGAAATTGGAATAACCTGGCACGAATTGGTAAACTGAAACTGTGCCATACCATGCCAAAGGTGTCATACTATGCCAAAATGTGCAGTACTATGCTAAAATGTGCCCACTATGCCATACTATTTTAAGCCTGTGCCGATCAATCCATGCTAGGCTGTGCCGATCGATCCATGCCATTTACTTCAAAATTTTTGTATACCGTATCATATTGTGCCAAACTCTACGACACTGTGCCACACTATGTCAAATTGTGCTGAATCGTGCTAAATTGTTGCTAAATGTTCGACTTGACATATATGTATAGCACAGTATTGCATAATTTGGCACAGTTGAGCACAATTAGGCATAGTCTGGCATGATTTGGCATATCAAATTATTTCCAGCAGGGGGTTACAATTTTTACTCTGATTAAAATATAAGCTAGGCTACCTCAGCGGTAGAACATCGTACGAGAACGTTTAAAAAACGAATTCAATTGACATGATAAAGTATAAACTTGTCAGCCTTATTGTTATTGGTATTATTAGTATCAAATTCTTCGTTACGTCAAAGAACAAACGTTGGATGATCTCGATACTTAAGTCTGTCAGTATTTAAAATATATTATTATCTATTGGTATACGAAATTGTCGTAATCAGATTCAAAACGGTTTTGAATTTTAAGGGTTTATATTCTCTTCTTTGATGCAAGAAAACATTTGATGCTAATAATACTAATAACAAGGCTGGAAAGTTACGGTATCCCATCCGCGTAATTGCAATTAAATGCCCTTTTTGTTTCTGAGTGTTCAATTACCTAAATAAATTATAACATTAAATAACGGTACTATAGGTATTAAGAGTAAAAATGTCTTGTGCATATTATTTCTATTATATGATAATTCAATTCTAGATATTAATTATTCAACTATTTTCAGATTCAACATTTTGAACCTTGCTTACAAAATATTTTTAGTGATAGAATTAGATCTATATCAGACTGTATTATATTTATATTAATTACCTAAAACAATCAATTTAATCATTTCGAAAATAAAGTAACCAAACAAATGTGTGAAGTGTGTGTTGTGTGTGATATGACACACCACTGACCACATAGTATAGTCCAGACCAGAGAGCAGGAAATCACATTTTCCTTTTCAGGGTTACTATGCAATGTAATGTTATGTATAATAAAGTAATAATTAGTTCTGTAATATTGCTCTGAAATAATGAATAAATAAATAAATAAATAAATATAATAGTTTACTTTAGGTATAATAATAAAGTAAAGTAGGTAGATCTTTTTTTAGTATAATCTAATTTATTTTATTTTAAATATTAAATTAAATATGTATATATTTACTTCATCTCTATGTTATTTTTGTAAAAGACCAATCATTTTTCATAATATTATCAAAGGAAGATTAGTGTCTACTTTGATATTATACAATGAATTATTTTGATCTAATATAAAAGTATGAAAGGAATATAGGAATTAGTAGACTGTATTCTTCTTATATAGCTTAAGAAATGTAACTAATAAATATATTTCAATTGAATTAACAAAACTGTAACTTTATTTTATCGAATTCATAACATTATACAGGAGCTTTTACTACGAAATATATGTATGAAGGTAGTGAAAGAATTTAGACTTTTAAACTACACAAAACTTTGACTGTTGTAACTAAATTGTAGTTTATTAAAGTCCATTATCAATGACATGCATTTACGGCTGAGACATGCTCTCATCATTCACCTTAACAAGTTCTCTGAATTCGCGAAGATAGAAGGTATCATATGGTAAGAAGTAATTATGTATATAATCTTTGCGTTCAGCTTGTAATGCCCATACTTTCTTTTCTAAGTCACGAATTTTCATCATTTGTGATTCATCATAAGTAACGGCCAAAGTTTTTTCATAATCTTTTTGTGGATTGTGGTATATGTATCGTGTAAAAAATCGTGTGATTGGATTCTGGAAAGACATAATTAAATGTATATATTGTAACATGTGATTATTAAAACTAGATTATTTTTAGCTAATATTACCTTGCAATACTCCCAATATTTTGGTTCATAGCCTTCAGGGGTTTCAGTTAATGTTGCTGGTCCAACGAATACATTAGCCAAAAATGCTACAATAGATAATGGAATAGCTCCTATCAAGAAGTAAAAGTGAAATAAATCTTTTGTTCTGTGCCATTGCCATCTAGTAGCTTGAACGACAAAATGTCCAGAATTGCGAACTTGAGTTGGTGTAGCAAGAACTGAAAATTAAAGATATATGATTATAGCTTTTGAGAATAAATTGACCCAAAATCGAGAGCAACATAACTATTAATTAATATGAGTATAATTTCAAATGCTTGTAACATGATGTTCATATCTAATAAAAATAAAAGTATTCAATTTAACCAAAAACATTGTTATGTTATATCATTTAAGAATAATTCAAAAACATGGATTCAAGAAAAGTAATATTTAAAGAATTTTTTAATATTTTGCAAAAACTTTAGTAATGATGTAGATAATAAAAAGAAAATTTCCTTTTCCAATAGAATATAGACATCAGCTAGTAGTTCATTCCTGTTGCATAACACAAACAATGAATTTTCCAATCAATTCTTCGGGTGTCAGTCACAAGCAAAAGAGTGAATGGAGAAGGAAAGGCGTATTTCAAGACTCACCATTATTTGAAGCGATTTTCGACAGGACAAACGGAGATTTTCGCAAAGTTTGAGCCGCAGAGCGGGCCAACGTGCTCAACGCCGCCATGATGCACAGTTCCGACTGCGACGTCTGCGACTGGCATTGGCATGTGTGACATTGTCAAGGCGGAGGACGTGCTCTGCCGTACCGACTGAGCGTCTAATTGTCGCTCGCGCCTGCAAGTACGAATCGCGCGCGAAAATTTGAAAAGCCAAGGCCGCTTGAGCGATATTTCCGCAGTAGCACGCGCGCGCGCGACATATCCGTAAACAAATGGGCGAGCACCTATATACCAAGTGCGCGACGCGAGCGCTACGCGATGGCTATATAAGCGATCGGGGGAAAATCGTTGGGCAAGAATCCGCCTCGACCTTAGGAGTCGTGCCAAAAGAGCCTAGAACGCGCGCGCGTGCACATCCGCGAGAGGAGCTGACTCGCCCGGCCCCGAATCCGCGCGCCGCACCAGCCGAAATATGAGGGCTGACAGTTGAGCACCGCTACCGCCAACGCTTTGTCCAGCCTGGAGGGCCAGCAAGCCAGAGGCCCTCGCTGTGTCTACCTGAAAAATGGACTACCACACGTGAGTAATTTATATGAGGGACAGAACTGCCTGCGGCCTGGCGACACGACGGAGCGGCAAGTGCTTGGGTGCGCTTGAGGTACAGGTAGTGCCAGAGCGCGCGCGTGACTCGGGGAAAAATCGACGATTTTCCTGCTTTTCGGGAATAGTCGAGGCAGGAATCAACATCATTCCCTCAATTCTGCTGGCCTAAAGCACCTTTCGGAATCGCACTGAAATTCCTCTTGTTATTATGCCAACAGTGAGTTTCAGAGGCTTCGATGACAAACATAATATATACTCCTGCGTTTTCGATGATTTCCGATGAGTAAGTTTTTTTTTTTTTTTTTTATTATCAGCTTGCAATTAAATTTATTTATATGTATTCAATACTAGTTTTTCTTTTAGTTATGAAAATTAATTTTGAAAATATATGGTTTTAAGACAATCTAAAATAATTTTATGTCAAGTAAATAATTATAAAAAATTGGAAATTTATTGTGTTTTTTCAATAGAATGGCACCAAAATAATCAAATGCATTAGATTTTCTGCAATGGGGAATATAAACGTGAATACGCTTAATCACTCTTTGAATTATAATGTATTATATATTTTTTTTCTCAATCTCTATATCTTTCAACAATCTTATATTCATAAATATAAAATAATGTATTTTACCGATATTCTTGCTTTAATATTATACGTTTATCAATTATGTCTAGGCGTCAATACTTAATAAAGAAAAAATGAAATATCTTTTTTTACAGTTTGAATTATCTATGGTAGTGTTATTAATTTTTAAAGTTCTTGAATCTGCTAAAATGTCAAAAGGCTATCTGCATTTATTTACTATAAAAAGATGTTTTTGTCTAAAAATATTTTTTTCACTTTTGTATAAATAGCTTTTTTATTTTATGAACCGAGTTCATCGAGAAAAAAAACCTGTTCATTAAACTAGAATATACTTGATTTTTTTATAATTTTTTTTGCAAATGCCACTTGAAAAAATAATTTTATATATTATCTTGAAATTTATAAGATAATTAGTAAATGATAAAAGCTTTAAATGTTTTAAATGTGCTAAGAATTTTATGACTCCTTATGACACTAAGCACAGAATATGCTTACTATATATAATACACGCAGCAAAAACTAAGTAGAAAATATATGAAAATGTTAGAATGACATAAGCATCCTGGGCAGAAAAATGTTATGTAAAAACTATTTTCTATTGAAGAAGTTAATTATACTGAGCATTATTGAAAATTATATTACTATAAAAAGAATCAGAAAAATGCAAAAGTACGACCTCGTAAAATTTATAATATTATAAATTTTACGAACTCTTTTTGCATAAGCTTTTTCTTTTTGACATCAATAATTAATTCAATGATAAATAATAAATTATTTTGCGGAAGATAAGTGCCAATGAATTTGCAGCGGTTTTATTAATATTCACATATTACTCATTTCAATCGTCAATTATATAAATATAACATTGATATCTTCGTAAGGAAGAAAGAAAGGGCGCGGCAGTATCCTGAAGGCATTTGTTATAGACGTTAATAAGAATCTGTTAGCGTGCCTTTTCATGCGCAAAGCTAAAACGCTACAACGCTGAAAAGTTCGTTGTGTTCAACTTTTGAGCGTCAACGCTCAAAAGTTGATGAACACATCATCGAACTTTTCAGCGTTGTAACGTTTTAGCTTTGCGCATGAAAAGGCACCCTTAGTCTCCCATTATAACGACTCGATATACCCGATCTCCCATCCACTTTTCATGCAAAAAAGGACCTATTCCTCCAATTATTAAAATAAGTACGATTTGTAACAAGAAAGCATTTGACTTTTTGAGACTCGCATGATGATTTTGAGCACTCGCGAACCACTCCTGGCTCAATCATCATCCTCGCTAGAAAAAGTCAACTATACTTGCACAATGTACTATTATGTTTCTGTATAACTATATGATGTTGAATTTTATGACTTTCAATAAATTATAATTGAGGAAACATAATGCGAATTTCAGACAGTTCTCGTCACTGGTTCAACTTTTTAGCGTTAACGCTCGAATTTTGGCCATATACTTTTACATGGGGTTTTCAGCGTTGTAGCATTATAGCGACAGCATGAAAAGGCACCCAAGTACTTTTTCTCCTGCTACTGCGAAAAACCTCGCTAGACGCTCGAAATACTCGACTTTTTATTCACTTTTCTATGCAGGAAAAGCTCCTTTTTAATGCACATGTTGAAAAAAATAGTTTTTGTTATAAAATAAATTTTGTTATTAATAAGGGGACTACCAGGGATTCAGATCCTAGATTTTAATGAAACTTCGAGAAGTGTTATCCGAAGAATGAAGGACCCGTGTTTCGGTGTTTCAGTGAATAGATCTTAGTAAAAAAACAAGTCTTTCAAAAATCTCAAGTAAATAGATATTTAAGGTAACTAAAACAACTCTATCTGATTTTGTGAAAATCTAGGACTCTTATTTCTGGTATTCCCATTGTAAATTTGGCTTACAAGGAGAGTGTTAGAAGAAAATGAAGCCCAGTGCTCACAATTTCGTCCAATTGGACGCTTTTCTTGAAATATGGGCAATCTGATCTCAAATATTCTCTAATTCGATACAAAATGATATCTCTCCTATATTGATTGTCACATTACACATATTCAAGATACAAAAATGAGCAAAGAAGATTCTAAAGAGGATACTAAAAGCTAAAATTTAAGCCCTGATTCGCTAAAAAATATTAATTTTTCAGCAAATCATAAGCAATTAAACATAGCGTAAAAAAATGATTGAAAATACGATCCATTTAATTGCATAAAATGAAGACAAATTTTTAACCAGTTTCTTACGCTATCTTTTATTGCTTATAATTTCCTGAAAAATTAAAATTTTTTAACGAATCTGGGCTTAAATTTTAGCTTTATGTGTCTAATTTTTTAATCTTCTTTGCTCGTTTTAGTATCTTGAATACTTGCAATGTGACAGTCAATAGGAAAGACATCATTTTTTATCAAAATAGAGGATATTTGAGATCAGATTTCTCATATTTCAAGAAAAACGGACCATTCGACGAAATTGTGAGCAGTGGGCTTCATGTTTAGGTATAAAAATCGACTCTCAAATGACCGCTAAAATCCGTTTCCCGCAGGTTGTACACTCCTTGTTAGATGTATTGAATATAAGATTTACTACGAATCACGTTGTGTACATAACTAAAATAGATATATTTTGATTAATTATATTTGAATGAAAAGTAATAAACCAAATAATGTTCAAAATTAGCAAATCAGATTTTATATTGTACATAATTGCTTTTTTAATTTTTTGAGGTCTATGATCGAATAGATTCATTTGGACAGCAGTAAATCGTACATGCTTGAGTGAGTTATATCACATCTTTATGTTTTACAAAGCAATTGTGTAACGCCAACACGTGTGAAATAATAAAAGCTCTATCAATGTGAGATTGCAGTGATCTATTTTAATTTATCTATTTGTCTCAAAATACCGTAATGTTTCGATTTTTCTTTTTATTTATAATTGGAAAACATTTGAAACATAGTAATTTATTTCTTATAGTTAACGTAATCTGTAGATTGTTATAATTATGATATATGACGGTTGTTCATATATTACTTATACACAATTTTCAGCTTTTTTATTTAACTATGTGATATGTGATAATATACGAATATTTACTACCCGAAAGGCTACTATAGTATAATTAAAAGCTCAAGGCCTTGAGCTATGCAGAAGATAAAGATAGGACAGTCGGACTATCAGTTTTTCTGTTCTTGAATTTGGGCCTGTAAGGCAACTGTTTGTGTTATGGTTTTGAACAGAATTAGATAAATTATAAATAATTTAATGAAAAAATGAAAAACTTTTTATTTTATACTACAATAATACTTTTCAGTCGTAAAAATAAAATGTAAGCCAAAGTAAGTATGACAAGTATTTGACATATGATATTTAATTAAGGCATATTATGTGAGTTCTGTAAGCATAAATTATTTAATTTTCAAGAAGGCAAAGTTTCCATAAAATTTTTTATTTTAGAAGGATTTAATAAGTTGAATTGATAAGCAATGAATAGCTTGCGTGTAAGTAACGTCACAATACTTCAGCTTATTGGACATCTTTGTGGGTTAAACGATTAATTGAACTTGTTAAACGACTGCAAAGTATAACGGTCAGCATGTTACCCTTCTCCTCGTGACAATACTATCCTTCTCGAAGCGTTTCTCACTAATTGGTCAGATTTGAAGGTCACTTACCACATTGGGCATACTTTTTCTGCATGAATTCTTTTTTAGAAAACTTTACCCAAAACTCGTTTCAAGTATACTAAACTTAAAATTTATACCGAATCTGCACGGTTGTTTTTGAACTTCTCAGAATTCATAAAGTCAAAATAATAAAATGGAGACTTATAATTGAAATGACGGCATCTCTATTTCTCTATCCCACATCTTTTAATACAAAGGATCTTCGACTAAATCTTTGGATGTCAGAAAATAATGAAAACTATACCGCTGCACGATCTTACACGTTTTAAAATTAAACGGGTATCATGTAGTCTAGGAAAGTCATAAATAATGTTTCAATAAATGAAATAAAAGTAAAGAAAACCAATTTCTATTTACTTTGTCGGAAATCAAACATTTTCATTCTTTTCAAATTAAATTTCATGTCCATTCTATGTTGTGCAATGAAAGTGACTCAAAATATCATACCGGTATTTATCCTATGCGATTTGTCTACGCAATTTCGTTATTCACCTTTCGAACAAGCAAATAGAAGCTTGTTTGTCTAGCGAGTTTAAAAAAGCAGAACTATAAACGTCAAAAAGTCGACATTTTTAAGGCCAAAAAAATGATTTGACATCCAAAACATATCTCAAAATTTGCGAGGTCATGGCCTCTTCTAGTAAGGTGATGTAAAACCCTAATTTCAATATTTTTTAAATCAACATTCAAACGCTTATTTGGAAAAAGACGGTTGTCAAGCGCTCCGTACTCGTTAACACTATATTCAGAAATTTTTTTTGACTGATTCTATTTGCATTTTTGGTAGCTTTGCTCGTTTCAAAACTAGGTCAATTGCAGATTCCTACTTCCCGACAGTACGGCTTTATTTAATTCAATAAAATTCTCATCATTTTTTGGAAAAACACGTTTGTCAAGCGCTACGTATATGTAAATACTCAAAATGTTTTTGGATGATTCTATTGGTATTTCCGCGTGATGTATACTCGTTTGAAAAAGAACGTCGGTACTCACATCCCCGTAATTACTGATTATCAATTAGTCATTAGAAAAGCTAGAAACGTATTTGGAGAGCTAAACCACATGTAAACATATCGAGGCGCCTACTTAGAGCTGAGATGTTTACGATTGTTATCTTGCATCGCAATTTCGTTAATGATTTGTGTTGGGTTGAAAATGATCTTATGGACGGAAGTGGATTCATGATTCTATTAAAATAAAGCGGTACAATTAAACATCTCGTAAAAAGCGCGATGGATCAGGATTCATTGAGAGTTTAGTTCGCATTTTATTTTCATCTTGCACCAAATTTATTCCATACAACTTTAATAGATTCATATATAAGGAAATTTTTTCTAAATTTCAACTTGCGGTGTGCACAAAACTGGTAAAAATTCTTTATTAAGGCACACCTTTCGGTCGCATTTTTTCTTCTTGCTTAATCACAAATTATACCGAAAAAATCGTGTACAATTAAATACGTCTTTATACTACAATAATCCTCTTTAATATATATTATAATTAGCTCTACACACGCACACGCACATGCACACGCACACCCACACACACACACACACACACACACACACACACACGCACGCACGCACACACACACACACACACACTTACCTTAAGGATGATCTCTTGGTCGAAACCGTAGTTTTAGAATTTTTAATTTTTAACTAATGCCTTATTAATTTGATATTCATAGAGTTAGTATATGTATAAATGAATATATACTAGAGGGAACATAAAACAATTGTTTTCAGTGAAACTCAGGCAAAAGTTACTATGATATTGTTACAATTAAAGACACAAACTTCAATAAGTTCCCTAAATTTTTTTGCCTTTTATCCAATTTTAACGTAATAAAGCTTATTTTATTCATTAAGAAATTTCAAAGGGAGTATCCATGGGAAAATTTATGATACGAGTTACTAGCACGGAGCAATATCAATTTGTTTAAGAAAAGCAAGTCTTAATGAACAAATGGATATTGTGCCGTACTGGTAACTCGTATCGTAAATTTTTCTATCGATACTTGCCTTGAAATTTCTTAATGAAGAAAATAAGCTTTATTGGATAAAAAAAAATTTAGGGAACTTATTGAAGTTCTTGTCTTTAATTGTAACAATAGCACAATGACTATTGCCTAAATTTGTCTGAAACAAATTATCGTATGTTCCTTCTAGTATATATTTGTTACATGTACTTACTCTTGAATTATCAAATTAATAAAATATTATTTAAAAATATAAAAACTAAAACTGCTGTTTCGACCCGGAGAACGTCCCTAAATTGGTCTTCGACTTAATGGCTTTTGAGGTCAAGATTACATGAAAAAGTAAATTAAATTATAATTACTATAAATCAAATTATATGTATTACTAATATAACTCATTTCTAAAATACAAAATCCCACGAGATAGGGAATCCACTTTATGCAGAATTATATCATTAAGAAAACAAAAACTCGTGTGAATGTTTTTTTGTGAGCTGTAGTTGATAGATTTTGATGAGACAAGTTGCAAATTGTTTTAAAACACGTACCTCTGGTATATGTAAAAAGTAGTTTTTTCAATTAAAAATATACTCCCTCACAAAACTTTTTAACTCTAGAGCTTTGTGATAGGTACATGTTTACCTATAAATAATTTACAACTTGCCTCATCAAACTAGCTGCCAAAAAAACTTGCACAGCATTTGTTTTTTAATGACATAATTCTGCATCCTTTCTTCTGGGATTTTGTATTAAAAATAAGTTATATTAGTAATACATATACTTTAATGTTTATTTCGTTAAAGTACCTATCAATACTTCTATAGTATTATGTAATTTTGTTATTAAACAATTTTAAGGTAATGAACTTCTGTAGATCACGTAAAACGTAGGTTTTTTTAACACAGAAACGTTAAATTAAAATTTTAGACAACTGTATACATGTTTGTCGATAAGTTCCTTCTCGTGTCTGTAGCAGGCTCACGTATACAATGTGTTACATATCTACAAAGTATTATTATCTAGTCACAAAACCCGGTGGTAATCTATAAAAGTGAATGCTTTCGATTACATTCGTATAGAAATAATTCTAATGCTAATGATATCAATATTTTGATAGTTAATTTTTGTATATTTCTATTGTGCAAATAAAGTCTTAATAAGGTTCTGAATTTGCAAATTTGTCTAAACGAACTGTAAGCTGGACACTCTTCGAAGCGGTACTGACAATTTGATGTCTATGCTTCTAACGACAGCTACGTCGATATTAACTCTTGATTAATTGTTCGGCCAAACAGTTTTCGGTATAGAATCCATGAAAATGTTGGTAATTCTATGGGAAAACTCCGTATTGCAACTGTGATCTCGTGTGCCATAAGTATGTTACACTGTTCAAAATTCTCAAATAAACTTCAAAATTTAACTGATATTTCAGTTAAATTTAACTGAAATTTCAATAAATATGACTGAAATTCAATACATATTTTGAAATTTCAGTTAAATTTTGAAGTTTTATTACAAAATTTTTTAAAGTGTAGGTTATTGATGTTTATGATACTTTCCAAAGAGTTTCGAACCAACGTATATTTTTAATGTTATTTGTTTATAAATATGGTATTTGCAAGTATAATATCTATCCTGGAAGAAATGCTAATCAACATTTGATGAACTGCTTCTCAATTTTTACCATGATTATGATTATGTTGCTATTGTCAACGAGTAATAACCATTTGAAGATGTGAAATTATATTATAATTGAATTTCTATGTATTCAATCTTGAGTACCTAGTAATCCCTCCATTTGATTAACATGCTGACCAACAAAGTTCGTTTATTTTCTACCAGGATAATACTAGAAGTTTGACTGGAAAAGTTAAAAACTTCAGTCCAATTTTAATGTTTTTTTTTCTTTTTTACTGTTTTAGATTCTTATTACTTGATCGGCTAGAGATTCTAACTTTACATAAAGGTTTCTTTTAGAAGTTTTCGAATAATTTTTTTTTTAAATTAAATCGAGCTTTTTATAAAATATAAAAAGTTAATAAGCGGTTATTATACGGTAGTTTCTATTACGGTTTTTATATTATAATGCTGCATTGGATAGTACTACCAAATTCATATATACCTTTTAGATTTATATGTGAGCGTGATCATATTTTCATTAAAAAAGTGGAATTGTTGTGAAAATGAAAACTTAGTTGAAACTGACATAAGTAGTAAACTGTTTTTTCTTACTTTATGTCAATACTGTATGCACTGTCGCAAGCTCAATAATGTTATTTTAGTTCACCTATTGTAAAAGAAGTCTTTATGTGTGATTTGCGAGTATGACTATAAGTACTATGCGACGACTGTGTTGCTTAAGACTTTATACCTTTCTTAAATAGCGTAAAGTTGAGTGTTTTTTTCAAAATAGTTAAAGTTTGTCTCTACATCTATGTCAGATAATTAAGAACTATAAAAATTCCATTGTTGAACCGTAGCAGGTTGGAACCATGTAATTTTTAGCTACTTGTTATATTACTTTATAATACTTAATTCGTCAAAATTATATGATATAATAACTATTTTAGAAATATAATATAATAACAACGGTATTAAGCACTTGAATGTAGCACTAGCGAAAAGTCGGTTGTAAGCTCGGATATATGATATAGGGTATGTTAAATTTTGATGTCAGTTTCAGGCTGAAGCGCGAATAAATTGATACAAGAGAAAGAGAGAATGACATAATTGTAAAACGTTTTAAGTGAGACAGACAGCTGAATGATCTGTGTGCAGACTTAGTAAGGAGAGTCAGAGGCCTGAAAAAATCTAATAGAAGTTAACAAAGCGACAATTATTTCGCAATCGGCTAGATTGTTGAGAAGAAAACGTCCAGGCGGGAGTTTCGCAATTCTCAAGAAACCGTTGATTTGACTCTAACGGCTGTCGCTCGGTGTCCCCTTACAGAGCTCCGGCTCGACTTTATAGGCGCGCGCGGGGGCGGCTCGTGCATGGATGCGCGATCGCTTTCTGCGCCGCGCCGTTGATTGGAGTGCGCGCGAGGCGAGTGCGTTAACCATGTAAACGCCCCGCGATCGAGACGTAAGCACAAAAACTGCTATATGCTATGCAGCGCCGAGATTAACGCCGATTGCACTTCGTTACTGTTCCATGAGAGCAAGAAATACACAAACTCACTAGCGTTTACAAAATTTTGCTCAAACTTTTAACATTTTTTATAATTGTTTAGTCCAGCGAGTAGAACGATTGCAAAATGCTTGAACTATTTTTTTACTTGATAACCATTCGGCAGCGCTGACTGACATTCGCTATAACATTTAGACTTTAAGGCTTTAGGAATTATGATGATGTCATATTTTACCACTTTTTCAAAGCTCTCAAATGCCAGCATTCTTACACAATATAAATAAAATAGTTTTTTTTTACCCAATTTGTTTTTCTTCATAGAAGTAATAAAATTATATAACCGTGATAATATCAGGGGGAAAATAATAATTCCAAGCAGCTCTGTCTTATGAAATATACAATATTAATAAGTTGACATTTCTTATACGCGATATTAACTAGTCCAGTGCACTTTACATCGAATGCCATTTTATATTGACTATCGCTGAGAACATAATTTTTCCTTCCAAACGGTTGTGAAAAACCAAGATATGTTTATTCTGAATTTAGTAGAAGCGTTCGTAGTATTGAATATTGGTGATTTGCTAACAAAAAAAAACGGACTCCAGACGAACAAATTTTGTGTATTTATCTTTTTATTGCCAACGTCTCGGGAGTATTTTGACTCCCTTCTTTCAGGACATAAAAGTGCAGTTATATTAATTCTGCAAGACAAGAATGAAAAGTTTTGTTTTCGGTTCGGCACTCCAATATCTGCAATTACTGGTACCTACAAGTGATCCGCATAAAATGCTCAATTGCAACGATCGTTCAGTTGGCAATTTTGCAGATCAGCATTTTGGGTTAACTCATGCCTTTCTCTTGAACATTTTAAACTCAACGTAGCTGTCAGGCAAACTGTAGGTACAATCTACGAGTCGTCACTATGTCATTGTTTATTCCATCAGTAATAAAAAAAAAGTACAATCTGCATGCACCGGAGTTTGTCCTTCCCTCTTCGTTCATCGTATGCGCAAAATATCTTTCGATCTCGTTCTTAGCATCTCCGCCATTACTGCTCTCTACTTCTCCTTTTTTTCTTCTCGCATCAGTTTTTTTTTCTCTCTTGTTTGCTTTACACAAAAACGAGCTCGTCGATCAGCTGGTGGAACGTGGTACGCCAGCTCGTCCTAGTCACTTTTAGTGCGAAACCCGATAGTATATTTTTTATTTTTCGTTTTTTTATTTTAGACGTTTCTACGAGTCTCGTGAATAAAGTTTGAAATTGCACATCTTATAAATTATTTTCATCATTTTTCTTGATACTTCTTGATTATTTCATATTTGCATAATATAGTTTACACTCAAGTTTCTCGAACTAGATTCTTTATTCTACAGTTTATAATTTATTTATATCATAGAAACGCGCATACGGACTTTTCTGAAAATGATGTGTGTGTGTCGATTATTCATGGTCGATACATGTTTGTATTTTGTTTCAATATTAACACGTTCTAAAGTTTTTTTTTTGTGTAAAGTGTGCAAAGACGCGTGTTGTTCCAAGAAATTGTTAGATATTCTTTTTAGATCTTTACTTTCATTGTTTTGATAATTGAAAATATCCATGAATATGCAGAGACTTGAAAACTTCCTCGAAGCTAAATTTATAGAAAACAATCTTAGTTTAGGCGAGACAGAATTGAATAATGGATTTGTTAAAATTGTGTAAATACTTTTTTTTTCTTTTTTTTTCTTAAATAGAATATCTATTTATTTTTTATAGATTTCATAGTATGTAGTAATAAAAACTTATTCAAAAGAAATTTAAATTACCAGGTTGCTAAAATGTATAGAGTATTTGGTGGGAATAAGGTTAATTTGAAGAGAATGATTAAAAAGCGGAAATCAATGCTGTGAGCTATGTAGAGTCGAGCAACTGGTAAGGATCGATAGGGTCTCTTATAGAGTCAAGCTCGTGAACTCGTACACAAGACAGTACGCTGACGTAGTTGTAGGTCGTCCCACTGACGATTTATTTGCTCAGTTTCTTCGCATTATTCTTTTTAAACAGTTTTTTTTTCCAAGATTCAAAATTTCAAACGCTGCGAAATTATACGTTTGAACGGCCGTAATTGAAAATAATTCTGGAATCCATTTACAATGTCCTTATTTAATTAAAAGGAAGTAAGACTAATGATAATAAAAGCTAAAGTCGTTCAATGCTTTGACTGCCTTGCAAACACCCGCACACACAAACAGCCGTAAACACTTTAACGAGTGATTTCGAGGCGATGCATCTCTCCGGGGCATTTTTACAGCGGCATTGTTATAGAATGGCGCGAGCGAGCGCGCGCGTGATGTGTGCGTGTATATATAGCTCGCATTCGCGCGACTGTCCTTCCAACAATTAAAACTTTTACCGTAAAAATGCATCCTCGCGTGCGCGCACGCACTTACGCAACGCGCGCAGGAGCGCTGGCGGCGTGCATATAGCAGCGCAACTGTCGCGCCGATACTTACAATATTATTGGGAATTTTCATTCGACTCCCCGGCGAGCTGCGCGCTTGGGGCTTCTAAAAAAAAGACGCCTGCGTAAGTATATATATGCATGCAAAGGCGAAGGACAAGAAAGAGAGGGAGCGAGAAAGAGCGAGAGCTGCAGGTATATATACAGTGTCTGAGAGCATAGTGAAAAAAAGTTCTTTCTCGCAGCTCGTCCGTCCCTCGCGGGCGGCTCGCGTGCTGGCGCGCGCGCGTGATGGTGGCTGTATAATGTGTGTGTCTGCAAGCGCGTCTGTGTCTGCGGGCCGTGCGCGCGGCCGGCCGAGAGTTGGCTGACTCGCCATTTCGCCAGTAGCCGGACTAGCCGAGTATCGCGCGCGAGGCTGTAGTTGCGGCCCGACCACCGCGCAGCTCGCATCGCGCAGCGACTGGATTCCCCAGCGGTTCGCCTCCTCGTGGCCCGAGGAACGGCACCAAGGATCGCCAGGAGTCGATGAATCGCGAGCCCTCGTCTGCTGCAGGTAAGTCCTTACAAGCAACTTTTTGCAATACTCTCACTTTAGTGCTGTCATGTGTCCGAAAGCATCCGAAAGCCTTTGCTAAATTAGAACACTCGCCACCGCGGGCCATTGTTTTTTTTTCTGTTTTTTTTTTCTTTTTTTATTCAACGCTCGAAGGCCATCGACTGAGAACGCCGGTAAAAAAAGAGAAAGAATGTTTGGCACGCTACTTACTATATCTAGCTGCTCTATACGTATTACTTTCTGACGAAAGTATTTTCGCTACTGGAGTCAGTTATCGCCCATGGCGTGACAACTCCATCTGAGTATTTAATCGAGCGATCTTAGGAACAATAAGCAGAGTCATATTACCGAGAAAGCTACCACCAAGTACTCAAAGCTATATAAACGCAATTAGAAATTTGCATGTCGTAGCAGGCGCGACTAAATATACGCCTACCTAATGTTGGGGTAGGTCAGCGACCGACTGATCGACAAACTGCCGTAGTCTCTATATATATTCTGAAAATTTCTAATTCATAACTTCGTGCGCAGGAATAAGTTAACAAATGAAATGTACCTTTTGACGGGCTAATAAATAACCGTGACCAGAGAAACAGAGAATGTTATTTCCTTATAAGTATGTAAAAGCGATTACATTATGTAACGCTCGAGGAATTTGAAATGTTGAACAAAGTCGAAAATTTGCTAGCGCCAATACAAGAAATTTCTTAGACAAAAGAAATTTTCAAGTTATTCACATATACGTTGGATGAGGTGTCAAGTGACGCGCGGTAGATTGCAGATTTGATCTGCTGACGCTGTATAACCACCTGATTCGCCAAGTGTTTAAAGACGGTAAGACGATATAGGCACGTGTTTGTTAAAGCTTGCGCGCGCGCAGCCGCGATTACGCGCGGCCAATCGACGTGATAACGAGCGCCGAGCCGTCTACCACCTCGGACTTTCCCCATTCGCGCGTGCATACATTTATGTATTATTATTTCCCAATGTAGCTGTCCCACTATCATTAGAAGCACGCTATTGCCTTTCTGCTGACAAAGAACACAGCCAAGAATAGGCCGATGCTTTAGAATTATATCAAAACAATTTAACAAAATTAGCAACTTCTGATATAACTCTACGTATATATGTAAGACAGTTCTCACAGGGTCAAATAACAAAAAAATCCATTCAACTTCTGTCCAGTTAGAACAATGCAACAAGAAACGTTGTACCTTAGGAATGTTATTATTAAACAATGCTTTGCGCTCTGGAAATGCAAAAATTTCAGCGGCGCGCGTGGTAAAAAATCGCACTTACATTAAACAAAGGCCCAGTTCGTAGAAAAGAAAGTGAGAAAAGCTCGGAAAACCGTTCGAACGAATTTTTTTTCCAATGCATTTCTTCTCTCCGGAGCATGACGCACAGCAAAAAAATGACAACCCCGCGCGCGGCAGCGCGTGAAACAACGACAGCCGATCGTTCGTCAGGCCAATGGCTTTGTCCGCGTGCGTTATGACGCTCGGGAAAATCAGCCCTTCTCGCTGCAGATAACAAAGGAGCGCAGGGCAAGTATACCTGCCCCGGAAGAAAGAGGCTGCGCGCGGCAACAGCGCGCCGTGCCTACCGATTTCGTTGCATCTGGACGCATATAACGCGCTCCCTCTTCACCTCGCTTCCAAGGCACGGTGGAAGGCCAGAAGCACGAGCCTTAACCTTCGGCTCGCTGCTGTAGGTATAAAGCGCCTGCTCCCCTCAAAACAGACTGAAAACTCCAACAGCTGATCCGTACGCGCGCGCGTCGTCTTCCCTGCACTTTCAGCACTTTAATATTTTCTTTTATTCCTTTATGCCTACGAAGCACAAATTTATTGCAAAACTATCAGTATTTTGTACATAAAAAATTTTGAACGTCAACATATCATTTTTAATTAAACTCTTCGTGTATTAAATGAAGCGTGTATATTTATTTGAAATTTAACAATGGATTATTTTTATTTATCATTAAATTTTTCGGATTATACCGGTTGGGATTAATAATGATACAGACATATTGCAAAATAAAAATTTTAATCACTCAATGACGGTCGGCTTTCCATACAATGTTCGATAAGAACGATATTCAATATGATGCAATACAACAAAATGCGCACATCTAATCACGCAATAATTATATAAAATTTTCCTCTATAATAATATGAAAATTGAGCCCAATCGAAATTCAAACAAATAAATGTTAAAAATTTTGTTTAAATTACGATAGTTAAAACCATATTATGTCGTAATACTGATATTAGGAGGAAGTTGTTGAATAAGATAAAGTTGTTAAAAATGTTATAAATGTTATAAAAGAATTGGAATTCAACGCGGATAATATACCGATTGTTTATTTACAATAGTTGATTGAGAGCTTTAAATATAAAAAACTAAAGATAAAATCTGTATCGCACTTTGATAATGCTCAGTTTTCATAAAAATCGAGTCGAGACAGCTAACTGTACTTTACATGTACTACCTTTACAGTGACTATTTTTTAAGCCTCTCTTGTAACAATTAGAACGCAAAAATTCATATTATAAAGAAAAAATTACCACTGTTTTTAAAATTAATGAACGAAACAAAGGGCAAAGAAAAGCTCTCGCCACGCGTTAAAATACCTTCTCTTTCATTCTATCTATACATCACATAGCGCAACAGTTAGACAAAGCAAAAAAGTAAAAATCAACATGACTATCATACTTACTTACTTACCAAGCTCAGGACGATTCAAATATGCTTAACAAGCTTAGAGAAGGAAATTATGATGGCATACGCGGGTCAGGATCTCAAGGCAGCCTATACATATCGACACGATATAATGAAGTAACGATCGAAATATTGTGAGTGTTCTTATGTACTCGGATAAATAGCGCATCCCTGAAGACGAATGCAGGATAACAAATTACCTCCGAGCCAAGCAGAAGTGACATAACATCAAGCAACACACGTGTCTTGAGTCGCGCTGCGGCCATGTCTTCTACATAGCTTATATATACTCACGCGGTGCAACAGTTTTCTTACTTCTCAAGGGATTTCCTTCGATTGCGATCGCACTTAGAATACATTTCATAAATACATTATCGAAATTGATTTGAAAACGATCTCTTTCAGTCTCGTGTCTGAAGTATAATTGTTATCTGAATTTTTTCACAAAAGAAAATGTAGTCAAATTTTATTTGCCAAGTTTTAATATTGAATTTAATTTTGACTGCAGGGATTAAAAATTAACTGCTGCATTAAAAATATAATTAAAATAAAACTCGTTTGTAAAAAGATTAAACTTTTTTAATATTTAAACATTTTCTTCGGATGAGTCATAATAATAATGTGACTATTTCGTCTAGGCATACACTTTAGATTTGGACCTGTCAAGTATCATATCGATGTTTCGAAACGAAAAGGTGCCATTTCAAAATTTACTTGTAAAAGGCGTCATTTAGCTGGCCTTCATTAGATTTTTTTTTTATTTTATTTTACGTAAATCATTCTGACTCTTAATAAAGTTAAACGTCATAAAAATATTGACGCAAATAAGTTTAAATCAATCACAGCTGTATCACTAAAATATCTACAAATAGTAAATTTACGTAATAAATCACGTTTTTCGAGTGAAATTTGAAATGACGCCATTAACAAGCTAAATTAAAAATTTGATAGCTTTTCCATCCAACTGTCAATACTTGATACTTGTTACCAATTATATGCCTAAAAAATAGAAATACTAAATATAATTATTTTTTAATATTTAAAATTAATTTTTGTTCTCTTAAAGCTGAATATTGATAAAAGAGCTTTTGCAAAGTTTGCGAATTCATTACGAGGTTGCTGATCGATGATTATGTTTAAGTATAATACTATAATAACAAAATTTTCTAAAAATATAGCATACTAACTTCTAACTTTCAAAACATGTTTTTATAATATTTCCTCGAACAAACTCATTTTGTCATAGCGAGGTTTCTTCTGTGACGAAGCGAAAAGTGTGTATGAACTATTTTTAGGCCTTATAAGTGAGCGAAACTTCTAGACTATAAGTCGCTATCGAAATTTGCACTTAAACCTATATTTATTTTCAATAATTGTTTATCCAAAAGATTTATATTAATGAAAAAACTATAAAAAGGTATTATCAAACACTGTTAATTTTTTTCATATAAGATCTTCTACTGTATATATACTGAAAAAAAAATTCCTAATTTCCATTGAAAAAAACAGCATATATTTTTACCTCGTCTAAAGGAATAACTTATGGATAAAGAAAATCGCACATAAAAAATGATTCTCTGTCTTCAAACATTTTCATTGCCACTTTTTTATTATGTCTTTATAATAACTTACAGATATAATACTGATCACGTTAAAAGTAAAATACTTTCATTCTATTACTAAATTTAAAAGATATATTATATACTCACAAATTTAAAGACTAGATAACCTTTTTTCATCACAGTTTTTGCGGGATGAGCAAAAGGAATTTAATTGTCATAATAATGGCATGCGAATTTTAAAAATTAAAAATAAAAATGCTCTTGGAGAAAGCGAAAGGCTTTTTTGATTTCATTAAAAATTTCAATTGGCGACAATTGTGAAATGTATCTGCAGATTTTCCGTGAAAGTGAATTTTATAGACTTAAATTATGCAATCATTATTACGATTTCATAAAAATATCCATATCTTACTGACTTGAAGTATTAAATAAAATTATAATTTCATTATTTTGGTAAATTTGTATGAAAATCGACAAGAAAAGAATTATACATAGGTGAAATCATAATGATGTTTTGAAAAGTAAATAGTTTAAAATTCTTCTTTTATATTAAATAATTATCGTATTCATTTCTTTGCCCCGGGCAAAGTGTCCTTTTATAACTGTTAACATAGACATATAAAAAAGTTTTTAATACGTTAAAAGGAATACCTTTAAATTTAACTTCATTTCTTATAATATGAACCTGTAAATACATTTTTAAAGTAGTCCAGTTGTATTTTTTATTCTTAAAAAAGTAACGCGATGAAAATAAAAGTATTTTAATAGAACAACGAATAAAATGTTAACATATTAAAAAGACATTAAAAACAACATAGTTAGCAATTAAGAGTTGCTATATTTGCAATGATCTTTAGGTATTAGAGTCTCAATGTGGTAACATTCCACGTTCGAATGTCGATGAGAAGGAGAGAAAGGCACGCGATCAAGCGTCAATAGCAATCGTTACTTAAAACAACGCCAATATCGTCCCCTCTAGTTTGTTTCTCATTTTCTGTTTCTTTCTTTCATTCCGTGGCCGTGCACGAGGAGCCCTCTGAAAGTTTGATTTACTTGAGAACAAAAAAAGCAAACTTTCGCGCGACATTGCGCAAAACACGCGCGCCCGACTCCGTGGCGAAAGATCACGTTCTTATCATCTGACAAATGAAACGTCAATCACTTCGATGTGCGCTACCTACAGCATAGATAGAAAAGAGGCAGATTTTTAATAATAAATGTCGTTGTTGTTGAGGAAAAGACGCATGCACACTGCAAATTCTACCCGTCGAGATAGAAAATAATAGCATTTGCTACTGATTGACTGTCGACGATTTTTTTAATGGCTTGTAAAAAACATTAAAAAAATTAACAAGAAAAAAATCTGTTACACAATAATCTTTATAATTACATAACTAGGATTTACTATTTGTTATTGTTTCAGAACATTTTCAAATTTCAGTTTTCTTTCATTATGTTGCAAAATTCACTAGATCTATCTGTCTCGACCTTGCGCAGAAACAAATTTTTTTTACAATTTAAGTACAGCTCCAAGTTTTTCTTGCGACAGTAAACTGATAATTATGTACTCTTATATAAAAACACATTTATAGGCTACTATTTCAAATAGATGAAAAGTATTTTTCTATGTCAAGTAAATTATTTGTCTTGTTGGTTGATGGTAATGCTTTTGGACACATGTTTACAAAGTCCCTAACTAATAATTTGACCTGTTTTCATTTCAGGCTGAAAAGACGATGGATAAACATCCAAAGCTCTCGCGAGCTTGACGGTAACATACCAAACATCAAAAAACTAAAATTATTTGGCTAATTTGTCAGAGGCTGTGAGAATATACATTTTGTGAGCAAGTTGCTGGATTAACTTCTCCAACATGGATCCTTACTGTATGAGGTGAATAATTTTATATTGTACAACTTATTTAAAATGAAATTACATATTGTATAGTAATGACAAAGGATGAATAACGAATTATTACTTATTAATTACATATGTTTTTATTCTTCACATTTCTTTCCAATTTAATATATTTTTTATCTTATTCTTTAAAGTATACTAATGCCTATATAAAGCCCGTACAAAAAGGATGTATAAAAATATCATCACAAGATCAGTTTTAGTTGATCAGGATTTCCAACCTGAAAAAAAAATGAAAAGTTTTTTTCTTTACGAATACAAACAAAAAATACAGCGGAATTATTAGATTCCGTTAAATGTCACCGCAACTTTTTGCATTAAGGATGATCTCTTGGTCGAAACCGCAGTTTTAGAATTTTTAATTTTTAAATAACGTTTTATTAATTTAATAATCTAAGAGTTATAGTATATGTAACGAATATATACTACAAGGGACATGAAACAATTTTTTTCAGACAATTTCAGGCAAGAGTTACTATAAAATTGTTACAATTAAAGTCAAAAACTTCAAAAAGTTGCCTAATTTTTTTTTGGTTTTTATCGGATCTTAACGAAATGAGTAATCACTACGGCGCAATATCAATTTGTTCATTAAAACTTTACTTGCTTTTCTTAAACAAATTGATATTGTTCCGTACTGGTAACTCGTATCTTAAATTTTCCCATGGATTTTCCCTTGAAATTTCTTAACGAACAAAATAAGCTTTATTTCGTTAAAATCAGATAAAAAACAAAAAAATTTACGGAACTTTTTGAAGTTTTTGTCTTTAATTGTAACAATAGCACAATGACTATTGCCTAAATTTGTCTGAAACAAATTATCGTATGTTCTTTCTAGTATATATTTGTTACATGTACTTACTCTTGAATTATCAAATTAATGCAAAATTATTTAAAAATTAAAAATTCTTAAACTGCGGTTTCGACCAAGAGATCTACCTTAAGAGTCTATAGGTATATGTCATTATAATGTGTCGTAGAGGTTAATGCCCGGAAGTCACAACGTTACCAGTAATTATTGCTATCTTGCGTCAATATTAATCAATGAATCAATTTACAGTTAATAGAGAGGATTACATTATTGAGGAAAACTGCTTGAAACTGGAACTAAATACTCATTTCTCAAAAAATATATAAATTGATAGTATACGTGTAAAAATAGAAGTATTTATTCTATTTTTTTTTAAACTTAAGTAAACGGAACAAATGCTAAATTATAACTATCAACTTTAGGGGACGTGCGACCCCTCCTGCTGGTACTCGTTTTTTCTCATTCAGTTTTGAATTTTAAGAAATAATCTCTTTGATACGTAGTAGTTATCAACTACTACTCTACACCGTGTCAAAGAAATATTTGTCTAAATATTTGTAAAATGAAAGATAAACCAGTTAATTATTAATCTAAATAATATTATAATTTGTCTCGTCTATAAGAACTGACGTATGAGGTCATGGCTATGAATTATAATAAGAGATTTCTTAAAAATCTGAGATATTTTAGCCACATTAAAATTAGCATGTAATTTAAGTATTATAATCAATCTTGTATATATCAAACATATTATAGTTTTAAAAAATTAACTCACATTTGTAAATTACAAATAATATAAGGATTAAAAATTGTACAAAACAACCCGTAATTATTTTTAACGTGTAATCAATTAAACAAAATTATCTTGTCAAAAAATCAGTAGTGAAAAACATCATGTTATTAATGATCTTTCAGGGATTTACGCTTCCCTGTTTTACCAGGAACCGATTAAATCACTATCTTTTATTCACTGTCAGGCACTGTACCTCTATTAACGTCAAGGTGTTTGAGTGTCAGACCTGATGACATTGCTTACAAATTAACAGAACAAATAAGTCAATTGAATTGGTGTATAATAATGTAGATTTAAAATTATTTTTAATTATTTCTTTTTAAAACTTGTTAGTCTATCAGTACTTACATCGATATATCTTATGATCACTTTAATTAATTTATCGGTCTTAAGTACCATTTTTATAGTAATGTTTATGACTATCATTAATTAAATCAAGATAATATTATTAGAATGAATCATAAAAACGTATTTTTTCCTTTTCTTTCAAGATCACTGATTTTAACAAATAACATGCACTAACTCAACTAATCTTCCACAATCAAAGTACAGACCGGTATATATTATGAATCATTTTAAGTGAACTATTGAGATTCGGGAGTCGTTTTCGTGAATATCGATATATTCTATTGATAATTTAAATCATTCAATTGTACGGGTCGGAATCTCGAACTTAATTGATCGGTAGCTAATTTAATATCTTGATACGATCTTCTTTCACCAAGTGTATACATCGTACGTGTGAAATTCGGCAATATAAATATTAGTGCAAGTAATGTGCATTCTGTATATTTTGAAGTGCTCATTACAATGACATAGCTTATATACGGATGTTACGAGGTCCCGAGCGACGTCACGTTTTTCGCGATAGACAAACAATGACGACGTCTGCCCGCAGCTATTCATTTTGAAAACTTTTTCTATCACTTGTTTGTTCTACATTCACAAACTAAACAATTTGGGACTCGAACAATATTTAATATACGAAGTTTATATCATATTTATCCTAATTCAACTAAAATTATAAAAATCCGATACAAGGAAATTATTTTGGTTTTTACTTTGTAAATAAATGTAAGATTTTAAATAAAATTGTGCAAGTAAGTTAAATTAAGGTGGTTTGCTACCGAATGGCTCCTGAGGTCAAAATTACCTGAAAAAGTAAATTAAAATATAATTAGTATAAAACAAAGTATATGTATTACTGATATAACTTATTTCTAATACAAGATTCCAGGATATGGGTCTCTAAACCCACTTTATGCAAAATTATGTGATTTAGAGAAAAAAAAACTGGTGCACAAGTTTTCTTGGCAGCTAGTTGATGAATTTTGATGGGACAAGTTGCAAATTACTTGTAAAACATAGGTACCCATGGCATGAAGCTCTGCAATTAAAAAATTCTGTAAATAAGTACCTTGTTGATGCTAAAAACGATAAAAAAATTCATAAAATTTATATAATTAAGAAAAAAAAAATGTAGCGTTTCATTTAAAAAAATACTCAGAAAATTTTTCAATTCCAGAGCTTTATGACATAATAGGTACATGTTTTATGAGTAATTTACAGTTTGTCTCATCAAAATCCATCAGCTAGCTGCCAAGAAAAATTGCAGACCAGTTTTCTTTTTTTTTTTTTTTTAATGATATAATTCTGCACAAAGTGGGTTTAGAGACATATCTCCTAGTATTTTTTATTGGAAATAAGTTTTATTAGTAATACATATACTTAATTTTATAGTAATTATATTTTAATTTACTTTTTCAGTTAATTTTGACCTCAGGAGCCATTAAGTAGAAGACAATTAATCGAGAATTACTAATACAATTAATCCACCCTAATTGCTTGAACTCTGGTTACATTCAATTTTTCAATGCTATATTTGATTGTTTGATATTTAAAACCATCTAAAGAAAAAATTGTTAGTGTATAAATAGTCAATTTCATGAGCTATACAAGAAATATAATAATACTTGTCACTAATCAATCACGTCACTAAATTCTATCTGACCATTTATTTTTGTATGTATAAATTACAGTAAATTCATCCGCTAGAAAAAGAATCGTTATTATCGGTTTAAAAATTATATTATCACTGTTGCATGCAACATAAAAGTTATGTGTAAACGTCGCTGGTCATGCTTAGAAGCTCGATCGGGTGAACGATAGCTCTTCGATTGCGACTCTGTCTGAAGTGCATGACACATTTCTCTTGTCCATTCTCAATACCTATACAGTATATGCATTTACGAAGGAGTGGCAAAATCTTAAGCAATTGAGTACAATTTATGATGACGTTCATATTCTTCATTGTTTGAGACATTTTTATGCGTTTTTTATTGTATTTTATGTATGTATGTTGCAGAAAAATTATCTGTTAAAATGAAGATCGACAATCCTGCCTTTTCATATGAATAAAATTAATGTTAGACTTAATAACTCAGGAAAAAACGAAAACGATAGTAAACAAATTTATTTTACAGATATTTGCAGTTTCATTAGTAATAATATGCTCTAAATATTGCTAATTTGTGTAAAAAAAATTTGTAAGACTTTTTTTTCTGTCTATTATGAATTTGTATTTTTCAAACTTGTCTATAAAAATCTACTAAAATGTGCTACAGGCTTAGCTATTCTCACAAAAAATTTAATCATATTTAAGTCTATTGATTACTTTATATAATGAACGATAATAATATAATTGACTGCAAACTACTAGATTTCTTTTTCATAAATTAAATGTGCTCTTATAGATTCGTCGAGCAATCATGGTAAATTACTTTTTTAATTAAATTAAAATACCCTTTCTGCAAATAACATCTAGAGAAAATTGCAACATAATTCTATATATTGACCAAATAAAATAATAAGCAGTGACACCACTCTAAACAATGAAAAATTATTTTTTATTTATTGTTGATATGTTGTCTCTAGAGAACTTCATTACGTAATACATCAATCGTAATGATTGGATTTATCAGGTAATCAAAAAAATTGATTTCTTACCGATAAAATGTTCATCACAGTAGAAAAACTCTTACTATAAGATAAACATTAGTATTCTTTGATCAAATGATAACTAAAATTTCACCTTCAAGAAGTTCTTCTGTTTACCAAATTTCATGAATTCAGTTTTCGTATAAAATTTAATTTTAAAATATTACGTATAATTTATAGGATGCTTTATTCTAGTGAATAAATTGATGAACGATTTTCATTCGAAAAAAAAAAATTTTTAAAGTATAAATAAATTTGATTACTACAGATAAAATGTAGGGGATCTTGGATGTAGTCAGTATACGACTACTTATTATTTAGTTACTATACAACAATATTTTCTAGTGCAATCAAAAGCATAGAAAAAAAACAATATTGGACTGGAATCACGAAAAAAACAATTTAGGCATGTGTAATAGTTCCGACTTTTTATCTAAGAAACAATATTTTTTTTTTATCTTCACAAATATAAAAAAAACAACATGAGGTGTCCTACCATATAATTTTAATTAAATAAAAATATAATTACTTGTAAGTACTTTTGAATTTTTATAATGTACTGGTACTTTTGTTTATATTTTATATGCAATGCGATAGACAGGAGTAAAAACAAAATGTTTAACAGTAATGATTCATAAAGTTCATTATTCTACGATTTGTTTTGCTTACTGTTTACTTAATAAACAGTGGAAAAAGTGTCAATGTGCTATTTTGTTCGTCTGGATCTGATAACAGTTAGTGAGAAGGTAAACTTGGCTTTAATTCGATTCAACTTGACTTTTTAGATAATATTCAAAATCTGCTTAATACAGAATTAATGTAACTCCAGAACTAATTTCACGTGTGAAAAATTGTAAAAGTACAGCTACCCCAATAAGAAACTGAGTGCAATATGAATACTATTTATAAAATGAAAAATGATTGTTTTATTTGAAAGGTATAATGATAAAATCTATACAATTTACAAGGTCATGATAATATTTTAAACCTTTAGAGGATCGGCATTTGGGGTACCTGATCGTTCTAAGAAGATTCAATGGGTCTTATATGTGACATCATGCAAATTCTCCATGTGTGAAGTGTCAATCATGGATTTTCAGTTCTTTAAAGATTATCAGGATCATTAATGTAGTATTATACTAATTTTACGCTAGACATTTTTGATCGATGCACACATAAAAAATTATTTAGATAAATTTAATATGTAATTAGCGTGATACTGATAAGTATATATGAAGAACGGACGTAAACTTAAGCATGTAATTAAGAATTTACCCGTGTGTAAAAAGACAAACATTCAGAAAATTATTGCAAGCTTTATACACGTCGTGTCAAAAATATTTTCCACACTCCGTGCGCAAAGTGCATTTTTGCTCGGCCAAAAACATGCTCGCAAAATCGAACTTTCCACACGTCATATGGAGAAATATAGTTCGATACATGTGCGAGAAGGTGATTTCATCCTCGTGTGACCTTTTCAACTTCACAAACTTCCCCCACAAACTTCCACACAAGGACAAAATCACTTTCTCGCACTAGTATCGAAATGTACTAATTCGATACACGAGTGAGAAAGTGATTATAACATCGTGTGACTTCCTTTTACTACTTTTTATTAAGTACTAAATGTCGGATGGTCTCTATTTTTTTTCTTTTTACTTGTTTTAACAATCATATTTTTCTCAACTTCCCCTTCACTTCCCCGGATGAATTTTTATTTCAAATCTTATATTTTGAGAAGTTCTAAACAATAACATTGCGGTATATTCTCTGTTCCTGTTTCACAACCGCGAGTATATATCCTCCTTTTTTTTAAATAATAAATACTCTAAGACTTATTTACATACGTTATACCTCCACACTTACCGACATTCACTGATTTTTCAAATTAACTTTTTAATATACATATTTTCTTTTATATTCGAGTAAACTCACAATCTTTCAAGTAAACAGATTGTGCGTGTGCTTCAAGAATTTTGAAAACCCGAAAATCGATCGAGAAATATGAAAAATCAAATAAAGAAATCTGTAATTGAGTAGGACCTTCCCTTAATCCGAGGCACGATTGTACAGTTGCAATGTGAGTACCTGTGGAAGTAGATTCTGAGTTGTTAAGTTTTCAAAACGGACTTTAACCAAGTCGACGCAACATAGGTATGTCAGATAATTCGAATATCCAAGTTAGTTACTATCGAAAAAAAGACTAAATTGCCATCTGCGTAACCTGCAATTCTCTCGGTACGTAGTCACGCAGGAAGGCGTCAGTGGTATAAGTAATACAGACCAGCCGCAGTTGTCGAAAAAAGCTTTAGCCGTCCCCTCTTTCTCTCTTATACACTCGCGCGATATCGGGGAGCGCGCGAATGGATTCTACGCGGGCCACGTGACTATCCAGCCTCGCGGAGTCGCGGCCCACGTGCGCGAGCGATCGCGTAACTTTCGCTGGACGCGCGAGACGCGTTTTCCTTAGCCGCCCGTCGATTCTCACTCGGCAAACAAAATCGAGCGCTCGTTTCATTGTCGCTATCGCGCGGCGCGAGCCAGGCCGAGCCCGTGTTAACTGGATTACATAGGTACGTGCCCGCGGCTCCATTAGTCACGGCTGCAAACCGATTTTCCGAGCGTCGTTCGCTTAATTGACCGCTTAACTCTGCCTTTCTTGCGCCAGTAATGTGTATCGCGCTTTTTCACCACGCGCCACGTACATTTTTTTACTATCGCTTAGATAATTTTGTTGGTTTTATATTCGTCTCTCGGATCCTTTACTTTTTCACATTTGTTTTTACTTCTCTGCTTACAGTTGAGATCTACATGTATATATTACTGTTTATTAGCTTCAATTGCATTGATATGACTCGAACAGTCTCGAAGCACGAACATTACACCAGGCAGCGATAAAATATTTCCAAGAAATTTTTTACCGCAGATGTTCAATTTGCTTAAACATTGTTCATGCTTACTGAAGACAATGCACGATAATGGTTGTGAGATATTTGACTAATCGCAATGTACTGCGTAATTGCATTCGTATAATGATATTTCTTAAAGATATGTAATGCATTTTCAATGACCTTTGCCGTGACATTCATTTGATTTTGCTAATTCTCTAATTATTGTCATCTTTAAATGCATATCCGTGTTTAGCTTTTTAAACTAATTAAATAATTATGATTGTCAGAGTAATATGATAAGAAAGTTAGCAAATTTAAATAACTATTCGAATAGCGATCAATTGTCTTGATGGGAGAAAAAAATAAAATTTATCTTTTCGTGTTTCAGTGTTGAGCGCGAAGCGTCAAAAAATATCGAGGAAAATGAACGTGAATGCTTCAAAGATGCTATTGTGTCGAGCCGGAGCCTCAACAAAGGTTACACCGAGTCGACACAACTTAAAACGGCAATACCAGAGGTAAGAATAATCCGACTTTGAAAATAACAAGTGAGTTATCATGATAAAAAAATTGACAGATTGCTGCCTGTATTATTGCTGCGATGTTCCACATCGCGGTCGGTCTCAGCATGGCGTACTCGGCTGTTCTCGTGCCCAGCTTGGAAGCGGAGGACTCGGACATCCCCGCGACCAGAGAGGAGACCTCCTGGATGGGTAAGTGGGGTGTAAATAACGAGGAGGAAGGAGGAAGGAGGAAGGAGGAAGGAAGAAGTAATAGTAAATGATTTGCACAGCGAGCATCGTGGTGGTGACGGCGCCGCTGGGCGCGCTGATGGGCGGCTTCCTCATGGAGGCGTTCGGCCGGCTGCGCACCCTGCAGCTCGGCGCCATCCCCTGCGTGCTGGGCTGGGTGATGATCGCCCTGGCGCAGAACGTGCCGACGATCCTCGTGGGCCGGCTGCTCGCGGGCCTGGCCACCGCCCTCGCCACCTCGCCCGCCATCGTCTACATCACCGAGGTGGCGCGGCCCGAGCTGCGCGGCTCGCTCATCTCCTTCGGGCCCACGCTCGCCTCGCTCGGCATGGTGCTCTCCTACCTGAAGGGCGCCTTCCTGCACTGGCGCCTCGTCGCCTGGCTGAGCATCGCGTACGGCCTCGTGCCCGTGCTGCTCGTGCAGTTCGTCATCCCCGAGTCGCCCGTCTGGCTGGTGTCCAAGGGCCGCTACGAGGAGGCGCGCGCCGCCCTCGAGTGGCTCTACAAGTCCGAGCGCAACGTGGGCAAGCTGACGGCCGCCGAGGCCGCCTTCACGACCATCACCAAGGAGAACGAGATCAAGCTGAGCGAGCAGCGGCGCAGCAAGCACGGCGGCGGCTTCACCTCCAAGCTGCGCGCCCTCGCCAAGCCCACGGGCTGGAAGCCCATGCTCATCCTCTTCCTCTTCTTCCTCTTCCAGCAGTTCTCCGGCATCTACATCACGCTCTTCTACGCCGTCACCTGGTTCAAGGAGGTGGGCGCGGGCTTCGACGCCCACGTCGCCTCCATCTTCGTCGGGCTGACGCGCTTCTTCTGCTCCATGGTGAACACCTACCTGCTGCGCCACTTCCGCCGGCGCATCCTCTGCATCGTCTCGGCCTTCGGCATGGCGGCCTGCATGGCCGTCTCGGGCTACTACACGATGCTCATCAAGGCGGGCGACACCAGCGGCAACTGGGTGCCCATCGTCTGCCTGCTGCTCTACGTCTGCACCTCGATGGTGGGCATGCTCACCATCCCCTGGACCATGACGGCCGAGCTCTTCCCCACCGAGATCCGCGGCATGGCGCACTCCATCAGCTACTCGATAGCCAACATCCTCATGTTCGCCGCGGTGCAGAGCTACCGGGACCTCTCCGACTTCCTGGGAGGTACGTTGCTATATCATTGGATCATTCCTATAGCGCAATTATATACCGGCATTCGCCCCACAGGCTCCCACGCGGTCCAGTGGTTCTTCGCCGGCGTCTCGATCGCCGCGGCGCTCTTCGTCTGGCTGCTGCTGCCCGAGACCCACGGCAAGAAGCTCTCCGAGATCGAGGAGTACTTCCACAACAACTTCCTGGCCTGCGGCGCCGAGGCCAAGGCGAGGAAGCGCAGGGCCAAGCGCCGGGCCGAGCAGAAGGCCCAGGCGGCCGCGCTCCAGCCGCTCAACGCCCCAAAGACCGCGCAGATGGCCTAACCCACCTTATACCTCTTCCGATCTGCACCAATCTTCGCCAATCATTATTTTGCAATTATTTTATTGCTTATCACTTTACAGTTTAACTCTTATACTATGTGTAGACCACATAAGCCTCTTCAAGAGTATAACCGATTTTAAAATTGCAAAATATTCATTTGTGAAATGCCATACTCCCTTCTTGTAAATGCGAATTCAAACAATACATATATATATTTTTACGACATATTTTCGAGAAGTCCATAATGTAGGTACAATTTAAACGCTTTAAAGTATTTATAATTATATTGTGATATAAAATACACGATAAATTGTTAAATCGTCGTAATCAAGAACGTTTTCTTCAACAAAATTCTCTGTAATCTCTCTTGTGTGGAACATAAGCTAAGTAAATACTTTATAAACTAGAAAATATACTCAAAACATTTTTTTTATTAAATTTCTAACCGTTATACGAAATCAAAACTGACAATCGATATCATTAGTGTAGACTTTGTGGTAAATATTTGTATTTTTATGTGCATTCTTCAATATGTTTTAAAGAATATTTTCACGTCATTTGGAAATTATTTGCAGCCATTTCGAGTTTTGACAAAATATTACCGAACGTATCTATAATTAACCAATTTGAATAGAATTAACGATTTTTTTTTTAATTTTCCACTACATTACATAACGTTTTTATTTAAGAATGGAACGAGCTGAAGTTTTGATAAATGTGAAAAAGGAGTCCGAGAGCAAAGCAAGTTGTACTGTACTTAGGCAAATAAGGTACTTGTTTTTAAACGAAAAAAGGACTGTGATGATACGAGGACTGCTCTTGTGCGATGTGATTTGATTGTTCCTGCTGATGTTGCTTGATTGAATGTTCTTACTGTAGACAACCAATGCGAATCTTTTGAATGATAATTCAAGATTTTTATATTTAATCTTCATGTACATATTTTATAATCATATTCTGTTTTATTATTACGATTGTATTTTTCGATTTTGTTTGTGTTTGATGTGCAAAATGAATGTTTCTAGAATTCATGTAAAATCTCGAACAAATTAAGAATATAATGTTAGAGGATTAAAATTTCTGATTTTTGCTAAATTTAAATTATGAGAATGCAATATGTAACCAACTAATATTAAAAGTACTTTATTTTCAAAGTACCTAAATGAAGTTGTCCGTAACATTTAGCTATTCCATTAGTAAATATTAGTCTTTTAGTGTTTAAGTTAGTTTCCGTAAAACCATCAGTATTTTCAAGTTGACGGGATATTTTACTTTTTAGAATATATATAGATTATCCAAAAAAAAAAAAAAACAAAGACCGACATTTCCTTTTAATTAAATATAGATTTAGACATTTTCGTATATCAATATTATAGTGTTTAAACTTTGAAATTTGGTGAATAAAAATTGATAAAAAAATGAATGCAATCATAGCCTTATTATTTGAACAATCTTTCTTAAAAACATTTTTGAATTTCTAAAAATACTTTTTTAATATTACAAAAATTTTGATCTTTTAATTAAGAATATAAAGTCAATCTGACTATGTAATCAATCAAAATGTTAAAATTGAAAAATAATCATTTAAAGTATATAATGTTATTAAAATAAATAACATATACATACTGTAAACTAACCATTCCTATAAATTAGGTGTTGCATCTCTGCACGTAAATATAAATGTACGTACTTTAAATTCTTTAAATTATAAAAAAGTATAAAGGATCAAAATGAATTAGAATTTTCGAAGCCCATGATTAACTGTTATTGAGAAATAAAACCAATAACTTGTTTCATTTTGGGAAACAGCTTACAACTTATGAAATATGATATTCGTACGTACAACATAAAAAAACATGACTGTAATACTGTAAAACAATGAAAGCTTTACCGCAGTACTTTAATTTATTATTTCAAGTTGGCAATTACAATAACAATACAGTTATACATTATTTATCGTCGTAATAATCGATGCGCTCCGTCGTATTAAACCATTTAGCGTGAAAAAAACTTTGTGGACCTCTCTCTTGCACATGTCTCACTCTCACTTTATCCCGTTCTTCATAATAGATTTAATATTACTTCTCTTTGCATTTAAACAAAGTCAATCGTTTTAGTGGTGCTAATTTTCAGCGCGGGTTTATTTAATTTATGTGAAGAAAAATGGAGGCAGTCAAAGTCTCACCACTGTACAACTGTCTTACCTTTGTGAGACATTGTTATTAACATTATCATTATATGACAATTAAAATTTGTTAAATGGTATCAATCGCATTTTCCTTTTCGTTACGTATATAAGCAATTACAAATAATTTAACAAATTATTACGTATATTTCAATAAAATTATACTTGCAAATAGATTTAAGATAGCCTTTCACTTGTCCTTATATAAAATTATTTTACAACTTGTCGTTCGACATTATTTACTTGTAATTCATAGTTTTACAACTTTATAAATTTATCAATAAAATTCAATTGTTTGTTTTCTTTTTCGAAGTTTCTAAGCAGTATAATTAAAAGCAGATTTCAACACTCAAGTAATTCAACCATGTACTTGTTTTGTGCTTTTGTTACAATTATTTATAGCATACTACCAATATCGTTATTTAATTTGAAAAAATAATTTTTGTCAGAAAAAATACTATTTTTTATAATCATAACTCTTAGATCAAGAGAGATATTAGCACTTTATGCTATAAAATTGCACAGAATAACAAGATACTCGTTTCACATAATAGCAAAATCTTTTTATAATATGAATACCAATTCTAATTTAAAATATATTTTTTTTTTAGAATAAATTTTCACCTAAATCCATCCAAAATAATTTACTTACGAATTTCTATAAAAGTACAGATATATTTTTAACACCAGAAATTAATATTTACTTTTTAACAATTATTCTGATTGTTTAATTCAAAATCCTAGTTATAATTTTTCATAAGGACGAGCCATTTATTATTTTTATGAACAATTTAACTACGAAGCAACGATAACGTTACTTTATTTCATAAGATCAATGATTTCAAATTGTTCATTGCTTTCAAAATAAAGCGAGGATTAAGGGGATTGGTAACTTTAATAAGCAAATTAATTTTGTGAACACGTTTTGGTTACTATTATTGCAATAGTTAAAATTATTATTAAAAAATGGTTGTTTGAAATATCGATGAAGCAAAACGCTTGCAATACAAAATAGGTACGCATGTACCGATTTACGATTCCACAAGATTCTTTTTACATAATGCACATCAACCCTTAAGCAACGTTGTCGAATTGCTGTGATATATGTATAGAAAGGCGTTATGTATCCAGATTTTACTACAAGGTATTTACATAAGTAAATAAATAATGACTATTTATTATACTTAAAAATAAAAATTTTCTGCAAATTTAGGGGCAGAATATACGAGTATTTACCATCAAAACATTACAGACATATTTGTACATAGTGAGTTTTATTTTATTGTAAAATAAACTTTTCCCTAATGGTATTTTTAATAGCTGTACTCACAACATATCAACAATTCAGAAGCATAATAGACGTGTATATTTCAATTACTTAGTTTATAAACAACACATAAATAATATTTTTGATTCTGCTAAGAATTCGTACAAGTCTTATTTCACGTGATTGTAAGTCACTAAAAGATCTGGAAACGTTTATTCGATAAACACTTAATAATATTTTTAATTTACAATGGATAAATGAAAATAAAATAGTGAATATACATAATGTCTTATGTTTAAAAAAAATTAAAACAAAAGCATTTCACAGTAATTCGACAGGTTGATAATATTATTATGAATTATTAATTTTGTGATCTTTTTTCCCGCTGTCTAAGGGTTAAGGTTAATAATAAGTCATACCAATAATAGTGCTCAAAACTTAACAGAACAAGCATTTGTAAACGATTGTAAGGCAAAATGTGGCAGTTCTGAAGTCATTCATTCAGACCGGTCACATAATGTAATGAAAGAACTATATGAATGTTAATACTATATTAGCGTAATTCCTATAATTATAATATTCTGTATATATATACATGGTTGGTACACGCTGAGACTATTTTCGAGCCGCCATGAAGAAATTAGAATCGGGATAAGGAAAGTGGGGCAACGTTTGTGGAAAATGTGAAGATTCTATGTTTTCTACAATTCAACAACGCAATTTCTGAAATCTCAAAAAAGGTCGACTTTTCCTCACAAAAACTTAAATAAATTCTGGTTGGAAGGAAACCGATAAAATATCATTTAAAGACAAATCAAGGAGCGCGAGAGCTCTCCGAAGGCAAGTATGTTTTGATAATCTTTGACGTGAACACATTAATTATAATTTTACCTAACAATTTCGTTTCTAAAAATGTATTGATTTTGGCACTTAGATGTTCAGCACGCAAAAAATTTCTTATTTAAATTTTTTATTTTATAACATGCGTTAATTCTGAAAATTCATGAACATTTTCACATATGGAATTCGCCAGTTTATTAAATATAAAAAATACTATTGTGAATGACAATACTGTAGCCCCTTACACTAAAAACTATACAAAAAATGAAAGAACGTTATTCGCAACTTCTGGTTTACGCAGATAAAAGATCAATGGCACGAAAGGATTATTGTAATGAAAATTATGAATTAAGTTTGATTTAGCGTGAATTTATGTGTTATTGGCAATTGAACGAGTCATTAAAAAGAACTCGTAATTACTTTCATGCAATGTCTCACTCACTCTGCTTTTTTCTCACAATTTTTACGTTGCATGCGCTTTTCTCTCTCTTTACCTTATACCCGACTCCTTCAAGAAAAATGCTCCAATTTACTTTTTGTGTCTCTTGCGCCTTGTGCGTCCTTCGGGATTCTTGACTAGCACATACAAATCTACATATTATGCCTTCCTTAGTCAGTTACTATCGAAAATAGTTACTTCAATACGTCGAGTAAATAATTACTGTAGTGTAACAATTAATTGTCATACCGAAGTTACAATGCGTAAATAAAGAAATAAAAAAATGGAGAAGAAATATCAATGCAGCGTACAGAGCTAGAATATTTCTAGCTGGAAGTCAAGATTCACTGTGTAAGTGCGTACGTAGACGAGTCTCGTATGGATTATGGACTGGTAAGCCCTCGACTATTATGCATTTCCAAAATATAACCATGATCGATCGATACCTTTCGCCATCTAATGCATCAAGCTCACTTAGTCTCAATTCTCAAGTCGATTAAAATTTACATTTAAATAGCTATATACTTTTGTTATATCTATTTTTTTTAAGACTTTTTCAGAAAAATATTAAGTAGCATTCCTTGTTTTAAAAGTTTATTATATATATATATAGGTTTTTTTAATATTTTTTTAGCTCAAGAGAACATTCTTGACATGTCATGTCTTCAGTGTATCGATTATGCGTAAGTTTAGTGTCCTTTTCATTGCTCACAGTGCTGTACATTAAAAAGCACCGATCGACCAGCGTTAAAGAGCCGAAGACTAAACGAAGATTAAGCAAATCCATTCGCACAAAGATAATTGTCGCCGACGATAGGATCAAAACGTCTCTGCTTCGCGTTTTTACCCCCATCGATGCCCATAGCGAAATATAATCTTTCAAAAGTTCACTTCTCTTTTGTACTTCATAAAGAGTCAATGCGGTGGCCACGTATCAGGGTTCGGACTTGCTAAGAAACTGGAAGAGGAGCCGCTCATGCCTCGCTGCAAGGCGCGCAAATCTCTTCATTATCGCAATCCTGAGTGTCGCAGCGGTGGTAGTATTACCAGTACCACTAGCAGCCATTGCCAGTTAGTTTTTGTTACTGTTACTTCGCGGACTGGCGGGTTGGCTGTTAGTTTGCTGCGCTCGTTGAATATAAATGTTGAGGAGCTTGAGCTTGCTACCGTATAGCGAGTTCAAATGAGGTTTCAAAGCCTCTTCCCCAACAGCTGCGTGTATTGCTACCATGCAGAAGACTGCACTTTTGCGCACCGTTGATTCAGCATCATCATAGGCCTGTAAATCGGTCAGCTTATATCAAAATTCAGAATATCCGTGTTTTACCACTAATTATTCTACACATCGTTACTTTTTCTAGATATTAATCTTTTATTTTTATTATTATCTGGCAATCTGAACTTTAGTAAATAATAACAAATTGGATCAACTATTTTCTAAATATTTTAAGGCATTACCTTTATAAGACCCGGCATAACTTTGGAGAGATGCGGTTCTATTGCCTCATGACCATAGTGCTCCACTACTTTGTGAAGCATTTTAATTGCACCCATATTTTGTGGAAATGGCTCAGTAGTCATCATTGATGAAGCAAACTGAATCGTTTGCTCAGGTGGCAAAATCACAGCTACCGTTGCTGCGCATTTTTCAGCCATTCTGAGAACCTGTTAGGGATCAAAAAAATAATTAATTAAAAAATATGTAGAATGTACGAATGAGATAATGAATGGTGTATACTGTATGAGTTCTACGAAGTCAATTTTAATAGAGTGCTTTTCATATCATCCATTTCAAAAACATGCTTGCATTTTTCATTGCATACATACTTTTACCAAAACTGTTTTAATTAATAGCAACTCATGCAAACAAAAGAAAATACAATATCAAAAAGCATTGCTCAGAAATTAACTGAAAATAGGTAGGCAATTTTGCGTAGTGCTGAAAATAATACATCTAAGAGCAAAAAGATATTGTTTCTGAATATTCGAACTACTTTGAATTGACATCATTTATTTCAACAAAACCTACTTTTTTCTGTAATGGTGGAAAGTAGATGAGTTTCAATAAAAAGCGCAACACAAAGAAACAACACCCAATATACCTCAGGATATTTTACCGTAGTTCTACTGTTGTTACCGCTGCTACTCGCATCAGACTTTTGGTCATCAAATTTGTGAGCTCTTATCACTTTCAAGACCAATAACTCCGCATAATTAGAGAAACTTTCGGCTAATTCAGGGCACTTTAGCATATCTATAAGGGATTGAAGCACTTCGATTTGCATTTCTTTATTGTCACTAGCCAAGCTCCCGATTAACGTTTTCAGAAGTCTTCTGCAAATTAGACGTTTAAAAATTTTTTAAATTAAATATTTGTTTAAAATTAAAATGAATTCTGAAAGTAATAAACAGTATACACACTTAAAATGCTGCTTCATGTACAAAGCATCACCTTCGCGAACATACAATTGAAATTCTTGTAACGCTGCCACTTTTTCTGTAATTTGTGACTCTTCAGACTGCAAAATTTTCATCGTGTTATCAAGAACTTCAGGTCCTCGAGTAGAGTCGGGTGATGAACCATGGGTTTTATATCCATTGTTTTCTTGAGGCAGTATGAGATCGCCAGCGATAGTACTACTTGAACCATTGACTGCTACGTTAGTAACGGTCTTCCCACGTTGTGTAGGTGACGACACAGACGAGGATCGTCCCTATTCAAGATTAACAAATGTTAATACTAAAATAAATTAAATTAAAGATTTTGAATAAATGATCGCTTACAGAATTTGACAAAGTAAGGCCTTCCAATCTTTCTTCCACATCAGCCATATTACTGATGCCACTGTCTTTACTTGTGGTTGCTCTTTCCAGCCGTTCAAAACCATAGTTTTGAATTTCTGCCGTTGTACGACGTAACGATCTAAATACAAATTTATAGTGAATATCGTTTGTATAAAGCAGCAAAAATTAATATTAACAAAAAATGTTATTATACTTGTAAACTTCTTCGGGATTTAAACTATCATCTGCTGCTTCACTATCTGTTTTCACCTTCGCACGAGCAGGTGAATTGGGCACTCTAGGTGGAGGTGTTCCAGGAGATGCTGGTGTACTCGTAGCCGATGATCGGCGTAAATGGCTTTGAATCAGCGACAACGCAGCTTCCTAAAATTAATTTATTATCAACATTATTACAAATTAATATTATTAAAAATATGAAATTGCAGATTTTCAAAGTAACTTTACCTGATAATATTTTGTTAGTTCTGAAGAAAGGATAAGAGTAAATTGTGACGGGTTTAAGTTATAAAGAGCAATCACAGCATTTTGAGCATGTCGTCTAACATCTTGACTTTTAACATCATTTGTCCAGTCTAACAGCCTAGCAATACCCGGTCCGGCGGAGCTATTCAAAGCTTCCGGTTCAGCAGTCTCTGCGATTTGCGCAATAAATAGCAATGTTGCAACTTTGACGCGTGAATTTGGTGTTTGCGTAGGGTTCGTTAAAAATCGCATTACACATGGAAGTAATTGTTCACCGGTAAAGCACTCTCTATTAAACAAATTTTTAATTTTATATATAGATGTTTCCAATAATCAATATTTGTTGAGAAACTGTTGATTTTACCTTACTACCTCCAAAGTCTTGTGAATTTTTGTTTGTATTGATCCAAGCAAATCGGTTCCTAATTTATTAAGGAGACGGGTACATAATACGTATAGCCAATCCCCAAGATCTTCACAATGAGTTTGAATCAATTCATTCAAAGTATCAAGAAATAAACTGAATACTTTAGTATGGGAATCCATAAACATTTTTGCGAATATATCCGTAATTTTACGTAATTCTGTTGCATTCAAAGTATAACCACTAGCCAGATAATGCTGTAAACCTAACAACCCTTCTTTACGATCAGCCCAGTGCTTGTGACCACAATTTTCTATGATTTCTTTAATATCCTATAAAAATATAAATTATGATACAAACAAATCTTTTATTATAATATAAATTTACTTTATTTATAGTAGAGATTGAGTATAAAAAGTAAACTGCAATAGATTACAACATTTTCGTTCAAGAAGATAAAATTTCATTGTTTACAATACAAATGCTAGTATGTAAATTAATAAGAATAGATAGGTTATATAATAACTTTAAAGATATACATTAACAACTTAATTGTTAATATAACTATAATTTGTTAACGTGCTCTATATTAATTAAATGAAAATTGTATCTGTTAATTTATGACAAAATTAGTTATATTCGTCAGATGTATGCATGTATGTGTTAAAAAATAAATGTGATGTTGAAGATTGTAAAAAATAAAATTATAAATAAGTAAAGTATATGGTCAGCTTTAATGTAAGACAATAGGAAACATTCAGGAAATAGTTTGAGAAAGTGGTGAACTGTGAGAAAAATAAACAAACCTTTGGGATTGATTGATCCCACATATCTCGATACAGTCTTTGCTGGGAGCCGCTCCATGAGTACGACTACCAGGTTCAATAAGATCAGAATACGATGTTTGATATAGGACAGGCATATCCAATTAGTCCAAATAAATTAAACAGACGGCAACAAAAATGAAAAGGGAACCAAACATATGTTAGCTACACTTTCAAAAAAATTGTGAACTGTCATTAAAATATATTATCCGTTTAAAAATCTTCCACATTGATTTTGAAACATTTATGTATGTTCAAATAAAGGATAGATACACAAAATTATTTAAAAAAACATTAAGCCTGAATATGGTAGTAATTTAGTGTACAGAAGAAAAATTTAATATCACAAATATTTCAAAGAAACTGATTATTAATTTTGGAAGAATGAAAATAATAGTTTAAAAAAAAATTTATAATCAATGGTGTGTGTATTTTAAGTTAATGTAAGAAAATGTCATTTTTGATTGATTTTATAAATGAATTGACTCATGAACTTGATAAAAAATGCTAAGCCAAATAATATACTCACATCGCTTGGTCTGCGGAAACTATCATGACTTCGTTCTGAACAGATGCTACTAGTTTCACTATCATCACTATGATCTCCTTTACCTTTCGGTGTTCTAGTGTAACTATCTATACTGTCAAATGTAAGAGCATCAGCTAAAGCAGACTCTGCCTCACGTGATTGTTGAAGCATTTTTTGTGCCATGACCGGTCGAGAAGGAGGTCTATCCGTTGGTGACATATGTAAATTCCTACTTCTGTAAAAATAAAACATTTTATTGAAATCATTTGTTTCAATTGGTTACGATAAAATTAAAACACATATTTGATCTACCTTGTCTTACTGCCAATACTGCTCCTGTCATATCCAAACCGTTGTGGACTAGGTTCACGACTATTTCCGGTACTTCTCATCCCATGATCCGATAATATTTTAGGTCTTGGAACTAGTGACTCCCCATCTCTGTTGTACGTTGCATAACTTAACCGTGAGGATGGTGAACCAGATCTACTGCTAGCTGTTAATTCAAAAATTAGATCTTTTAAATTTACTAAATCGTAAAGGAATAGTAAACAAGCTGCTGTATATTATATGCTAATCATACGTAAAATAAAATTTTATGTTAAATAAACATAATTAATTTTAATTAATTATTTCAAATACTTGTAAAATTAGGTTATATATATATATATAGATTCCTGAACAAAAGCAACTTCACTTTTCATACTTTGAGTGATTGAAATTTTCAAGTTTTTATTGATTTGTAACATCGAAGAATATCATTTTTGGCATAATTTATTATGTTATTTAGGCTGGTCAATGGATACGTTTCTAATACTCTTAGAATACAAAACATTTTTTCACCACACCCTGACCGAAAGTACCACTTTCGCTCCCGGCTCCGAAACGCGAATGTGGTATTTTCGGCCCGGGTATGGTGAAAAATCGGATACTCAACATGGGGATAAAAAGGGCCACCCCAGAGCACCTGTTTGCACCGGCAATTTACACGTGCTCTGGACTGGCCAACTCTTTCCCTCCCTTGTTGTGTAATATACTATTATCTCAATTTGTCAAAAAATATATGCTACTTTCGCCCCGATTTTCAGGGACAAAAAGTGGCCACATCGGTCGAATGTGAAATAAAACTTTTATTCTAATTTCTTTTTAAGGAGGTCATTCTAAAAAGTTATTAAAGGTAAAATCGGACACGATGTATAGAGCAAATATACGAAAGCATACATATATAAAAATTTATGAATGTTTAATAAATTATACGACACTGCATATAAATATAAGTTTAAATTGAATTTTACTTTTATTTTCACTAGCGTGGTTCACATGTTTCACAACAATACGACTTTTTCGCGCGTTTTCACTTCCTTCATGTTTATAATTTTAAAGTTATATTTCGTTTCTTCAGGGTCAGGATTTGACATCTTAGAATTTCCTTTGAAATGGCTCAAACTTGTGGCTTATATCATCGGTTTACTATTTACAATGTTCCGATCACGGCTTGAACTGGTGAACAGGCTTCCCGACCCACTAGGGCAAGGAGAAGTTTTTGAATTTTGAATTTTACAAATAATGATCATATTATAGATTTTTGAGGTCGCTAAATGTGCCAATATCAAATTTTGAAAAGTTTTGCTCCTAAGTACTCCTAACCTTATGATTATCACGAAGAATGTGAACGATTTGCGATAGTGCCATACATAAACTACTACCCATTGAGTAAATTTAATAGTTTCTAGGCTGTATAAAAAGAAATACTTTGAATTATACAAAAACCAAAGTGTGTATCTCTAAGTAACATACAGAGTACTCTCTAAAAGTTTCAAGCAAATTTTTTTTTGCGGTAACTTTGAACTTCAATTTGTGGTGCTACTACTGCAGTGTAAAAATTTTGTTCAAAGTTTACCTATGGAAAAAATTAATATTTTGACTTAAAACTTTTACGAAATGATGAAATACCATAAAACTTAGAATAGTGTACTCCTGTTTCTGCATAATTCCCAGTATTTCTTTTTATATAGCCTCGAAACTGTGAAATTTACTGGGTCACAGTTCTCTGCTGTAACAACCTCTACATTTGTAATTAAATATTTATTGTTAGTGGCTTTTTTCTGAAATTGTGGAAACATAGGCGAATTGTTATTTAATTCTTGGTCAAATTTCAGATAAATCTATTGGAAAATAAAGCCGAAATTTGAAAAACCGCAAGATGTCGTATTTTGGGGTTAATATAATATTATGTCTATTTTTCAATAGATGTCTGAACATTGTCCTGTGATTAGATAATAAGATTGTTTTGGTGCATCTTCTCAGAATTCAAGAAAGGGCTAGTAAATAAACATTTAATTAAAAACAATGAGGCCAGTATAGCAGAAAGCTCTATCGCTATAAGGAATCTCCTTAAATACCCCTGGTAAGAATTGTACAAAAATTAACCAGTACTTAAACATATCTAATTGGTTGACTTTTCTACAACTTCTACCAGGATTAAAACCTTTGTGTAGTATTTGTGCCAAGCCCGATTATTTTTTTTTATTTATTTATTTATATTTTTTTTTGTCTAACTATTTTTTAATCTGCTTTATGACTATGATCAAACGATTTTCATTTTGGGTCAATATATTGAGTCTTTTTTCAGGAATCCACGGATATAAACGGTCACTAATACATTAAAATCTTACGTTGAGATTGTGATACGCCAGAAACTCTAGATCTAGCTCGTGCCATTCTCTCTGGACTAGCCATGGAACTAGATTCTGGTGATTTATTTGGTCGAGCTGTAAAACAGAATAATAATGATACAAACTATTTTTTTAAAAAATTTCATGACAACATTTATAAATAGTATAACCAATCAACACAGCAATACCTGGTCTGCTTGGTTGACCGCCATGGTCATTGTCTTGCAGCAAAAAGATTTACAAGAATTATGCTTGATTGTCTTTGATGACTTCACATGTATTTAATAAATTTGTAAAAATACTTACGTAGTGTAGCTTTTTGACGATTCATGTAAGCATATTTCATTCTTGCTTTGGCTCGTTGAGCTGCTTGAAGATCAATGGCACTTGTAGATCGTACACCAGGAGTAACGCGACCTTAAAATAAAACGGTTTTATTAATACAAATTTGTAAAGTAAAAATCAAACATTTAATTTAACTTTTACCAAAAGTTAATATACGAAATTACATATTAATAAAAACATATTACTAAAATTACGTGACACTAGTATGTCTTTTAATTAAAATGAAAAACTGAGTTAACTAATTATCACGATTAAAATTTATTTTATGGTGACATTAATAAAAGTAATTATAAAAAATGTTAAATTAAATTATTATTTAAAGCTGATTTTAGTAATGTGTGACTCTTAGAATAATGAAACAGGATAAAAATAAATTATTACAAAATGGTGCAAGGTATACATTATCTGATGTCAGAATTTAATGAGCTAAACGTGCAAGTGACGGCGTTACTTTAGTGTGATCGGAGTTGGTTTAGATGATACAAATGAAATTAAATAATGGGAAATTTTCTAAGCAATCATAAAATTACAGTAATTATCAGTAGGTCTTTGAAGAATCGGAATCCCAGATTGTCGATAAGATCGTGGCAAGGACGGAGTACGTCTGAGCGGGCCATGAGGTTGGCCCTGAGTATGATGCAAGTTTTCCGTGCTACCTTCATACGCGTAATGCAATGTCAAGTCACATAAAGCAGCATGGAAAAGAAAGCCAAATATTTACTGTCTACTAACTTATGCTTTTCTTTTCTACATCAAAATATTTGTTTTCTTTTCTAATACAATATTTTCTATCTGACTTGAGCTTACGTCACCTAACGTTTACTGAACAGGATTAGCATCGAATAACAGTGAAATACATTTCCGTAATGATTGCAATGATGATGATGTACGCAATATAGTTTGAATGTAATAGAAAATACTAACCTGTAGCGCTCACAGCAGGTCTAGGTGCTCGAGGACTGATATTTGTCCCTTTGGATAATGCATTTAGACTATTTATACTTCCACTATTGCTAAGAGACATCAGTGCTCGTTTATAAGTAGCATCAAGACTGTTGAGAAGAGCTTCAGCATTTTCAGGAAAGTGTTCTTTAAATGCCCAATAAGATCTGAAAACATAAAGTATTTAGATACACTTCAAACTAACCAAGACAACATAATTTAATAAAATATAGTATATGATAATAAGAGTGTATCAGAGCATAGGTACATAAAATCACGCATTTTTAATTAACTTTTAAATCATGTACATCAGTTTGACATTATTTACGTTTAATTTTAATAATTTTCTGATTACTTCGTTTGTCTGATGCACTTTATACAATGTAAAAAATAAACAAAATAAAACGGAAAAAGTTGTAAAATCGCTCAAGGAAAGCGCAATAAACTAAGCGGACAATGATATGAGCTTACTTTCTCGCAAAAACCCTAGCCTCTGGATCGGAGTCAGCCATGCCCTTCTTTATCGCATCCTGGAGTACATTGACGTGCTTTTGCAACATAGATGTCTGCCAAGACTGCAAAATCAAGTACAGATACTCGCACGTGGCCCGGCGTATGTCTTTGCTCTTATTATTGAGCGACGCCGCTATAATTGGCACGTAACGGCTACTGTGGGTGTTTTGCAGTATAAAGCGTACCGCTACGGCACCGGCTGTTGCGACGACCTTTATTCAAGAAAAAAAAGACAAAAATGCAGAACTTATTAGCGAAATCGGACAAAACGCCAGCGCAGGCGATTTTAATTTGTCTAGAAACTGATAGTGACAAAGTGTCTTACTGTGGAAAAAAAAAGGTCAGAAGAAAAACAGTTCGTTTTCGTCGCTGTCGCTCTTACCTTGGCACTGTTTTGTATGAGGTTCATTAATGTCGGCAAAACAGTTTCGCCGAAACTGGCGAACTTATTCTTGATCTGTTGACTCAGATAAGCAAGCGTTATGCAGGCCTCGCGCACCACCTGCGATCTAAGGTCCATACAAGCCGACTCGAAGGGCCTCTGAAGATCTTTCAGGCACACGAGGAATATGTCATAGTTCATTCCGCCGGCTACGATTAGTCCTCGTAATTTTCTCATCTAAGTCGTGAAAAAAAAGGAAAGGATAAAAAAGATTTATTATAATCTGATAGTTTTTGGTATTTCAAGGCAAATGCTTAAAAATATCGGTTTTTTCTGAAAAAAAAAAAAAAAGTGTCTTTTTCTAAACGCAAAATAGGTACTCTTTTTCTTTAGTCAAGCCAACATTGTACCATGTAACAAGGCAATTTTCGACTCGAGTCCTAACCAATCCAGATAGCCTGACCAAAGTATTTTCCAAACAGAGCCGGTTTGACCTCAAAGCACAATTTACTTTTTTACATTGTTTGACTTACAAGGAGAGTGCATAATCTTTGGGAAGGGAATCTTAACTGGGCTTTGAGGATCGATTTTTGGTGCCTAAAAATGCGTTATTTCCTTTAATTAGGATGCTCTTCGATTGACTATCACTTGACAAGGATTTATGATAGGAAAACGAGCAAAACAGATTATAAAAGTAGGCAACAAGAGCTAAAATATAAGCTCTGAAATGTAGAAAAATATTGATTTTTCAGAAAATTATAAGCAATCAAAGATAGCGTAAGAAAATAGTTCAATATATACGATCCATTAAATCGCTCAAAATAAAGACTATTATTTAACGATTTTCGTACGCTATCTTTGATTGGTTATTATTTTCTGAAAACTCAGTATTTTACAACGAACCAGAGCTTATATTTTAGCATTTGCTGTCTATTTTTATAATCTTTTTTGCTCGTTTTCGTATCATAAGTACTTGCTATGAGACACGAGACAGTCAATAGAATAGACATAATTTTTTAAGAAAGTAACGCATTTTTAAGATTAGAGGTAACCTACATATTGAGAATAAGGACCCATGAAAACTAATTACTACTATTGGGCTTCATTTTTAGGCACGAAAAATTGTTTCTCAGAGCCAATGGATTTTATTTTGATTGCGTTGTTATAACCATTTATTTAAAATTTCTCATAATATGAGCTAATAATAAATTTTTCAAGAGCTGTGACTGATTCACGACACGTGTACACGTGGTGTCACATCCAGCAGTCGCCCGATGCACAGTGATATGCAACGATCGAATATATTTAATAACGATCATAATTCAAAATTGAAGAACCGCTCAAAATAGAGTATTTTTATTAAATTTAAATGGAAGACGAGTTAAAAGTTTTTATTCTTACTCAAGAGAATTATTATTACACCAATGTTAAGTTACTATTCTATCTAGGTTTAGGAAGAAATTCTTTTAATTGCGGAGTCATAAATACAGTAGTACATACACTTTCTGCCCTTTGTTTCCAGTCTTTTTTGTCATCACCGACAGTATCTTTGATCGTTCTCATTTGTTCTTCGAGATCTTTGCTTGAGAACAATTTCACTGGAGGAACATCTTCAAAAGACGTAAGAAAAGTTTCCTCGTCAACGGCGCCAGCTGGACCTAGTGAATACATAAACACTGATCTTAGTACAGCACATTATTCCGAACATGACGATTGATCAATATGCACTTTAATTTATCTTTGATAATTATTGTTAATCAATGCAGATACAAAAATTAGCAATTTAGACATTTAAGTGCTATAAGAATCCAATAAGGTAATCCTCCATGTAATGGCGACCGTAAATGCGGCGCGAATAGCGGTGCAACAAGACACTCTTTCACCTTATTCGTGTAATTTACAAGAAGCATCCTTTTGTAGGAAAGCTGCGATTATTATGAGACAGAAAATCTATGTAGTAGTAGATTGTATAAAAATAATGTTTCACTATTACAATAAATCAATTTGATTAATACAAATTTTGGTAAATATTTACATTTCTTCAACAGTTAATGTTATAAATATAACTCATTTTTAATCACGTAAAAAAATATTAATCTTAGAACAAAGAACTTGTGGAATGTCGTCTCATTTTTGTTAATGTTTATGCAATTTTAGATACTCCGAGACAATTTCCAGAAGCATTTATTGTTACTAACTATGTTCTAACAAGAACGTCATTTACAATTTGAGAATACTAGATATTGTTTGGCACGATTTTATGTCTCTTAAAAGCATTAAAAGAAAAATTCGCGCGAATCTCCAAAGCAAGTAACAATAGTCACCATTACATAAGAGTGATAAGAAATATAGCGCACTAAACGAAAGAAAACGTTAGCACTTTTTAATATGTTGGTTATAAAATTTAGTTTAGATACCTGATGCAGATTTAATAGACGGATTTCGTTTGATGGAAGGCGCCCTTGTGAGTGTCGCTGGATTACCAGTTTGAGCTGTCATGCAAGTGAACGGTTAGCAAGCTTAACGGTGTAATTGTTAAGGAGTGAAACGCACTTGTGTATGCTATATGTTTATTTGCCTTGGTGAAATTCAGTTACGGAGTGTGCAGCTTTGCTTATTCGTCAATCTTTCGCGCGCGTGCAGTCGTGTTTCTGTGCTTGCGTACTAATCGAAACTTGTATCCATGTATCGATCGGTGCGCAGTGACTTGTATTACGTAATAGCAAAAAATTTAACAAAAATGAAGCTACAACTTATTGGCAAAAATGTTGGCAAGTGTGCAGTTAAAGCTTTTTAATTGGCTGGAGAAATCCTTGTCAATAACATTTGTGAATTTACTCTTGACACTTACATGCAATTAATGCCTCCGATGCATTCTTTTAATTACGTAAACTATCTTAACAAAACAATGAAAGCTAAGTCTTATTTACAATCAAAGAATTTTAAAACATATAAGGATATTTATCAGCAAAGCATAGGGATGGTACGATAAGCGATCAAAAGGTATCAACCTTTAAAGAGCCGGCTATAAACTATCTTTTTCATTTTTATTATAAACAAAGACATTAATTTAGTTTTTGGCCTCTTTGAAGGTTAATAACCTCTAGAACCTTTTAATTTTACTATATATATATAAAAATTATATAAAAATTATTTTTCGATATACTTGTCCGTAAAAACAAATTTTCCCGACAATATATCAAAAAATAATGTTCGTCACTCGGCCGTAAAATTTCAGGCCCTCGTGTGATGGGGCGACATTGCTCGGTCCGTGAAATACCATTTTACGGCCTTGTGACAAAAAATACTAATTTTGTATACTAGTTAACTTTTTAGTTTTGGAGATAAATGCTTCAAATTGACAGACGGTAAGATTTATTCTAGATTTGAAAATTAAAGAATTCAAAGTTAACCATCCAGTAGCTAAATATAAAAAGTATAATTATCAGAATTGAGATTTTATGTTTCATTTTTTAAATAATTCTAACTGAATTCAAGCTACATTAAATGCAACACGTGAACATTTCAAGTTAAAATAAGTATATTAAGTTAATGTTTGCAGCAAGATAGTGAACTCCCCAAATATGAATCAGTGGAATCTCTTATCTCACTAAAAATTACTTGTAAATATGCCGAGAAACTAATTTCGCTGGAAATTTAATTAATTTATAATACTTGAAACTGAATTCGAGTGAAATTCATTGATTCATTTTAAGGAAGAATAAAAAATTAAATTTGACTTATCGTTATTATTAATTTCCACAATCTCAAAGGAGATAATATTTTCAAGTTTATCTGTAATTCTACTGGATAGCTGAAAAGCTACATATAATAAATAAAAAGTGTAATAATTCCAAAACAAGAATTGTTTAACATACATAAAATGTATGAACGTAAAATTGTCTGAATGTTTGCAAGTCATGCTAGTGAAATAAAAACACTTTTCCCAGAAATAACAACTGTAAGGGAGCTTTAAACGTGAACGATTACAGATAGATAAACGAAGATGATGGGTAATATACCTTGCGGTATGGGTGGCGCCTTCGCCGGACCAAACTGGCTCTTCTTCTGCAGCAAGCTCGGCGTCCTTTTCACTGGTGCCGATCTTATCTGCACATATGCAAATGATTGCCATTTATAGAGGAAACTGGTATAATTTATCATTCTTTTGTTTTTCTTTTAACGTCCCTAGTCTGATTTAATAATAATGCCCGTTCTTTTACTTACCGCTCTGTCCGGTTCGTCGAGATCTTTACCAACTGCAACAGAAAAGAAAAAAAGCGTATTACTTTATTTGCCACAATCATTGAATTTTTATTAATTTTTACGAGTTTTATAAATTTAGCTTGCTCATCGGTTATATACCTATCAGGAACGAGAACAAAAAATTCATTTAATATTTTAAAAACAACCGAGTCAGGGTCGTCGAGAGAAGATAAATAAAATTAAACTCTTCCGTTAACGTTTCGGTGATAACTGTCACCCTCATCAGAACTAGAAATTTATTATTTTTTGATAATTATAGAAAGAATATTGTTCAGTAGTTTTTACCTTCAGA